>CAXIWW010000635.1:10000-25000 GCA_964036315.1 Acanthosepion esculentum | reverse complement strand
GGAAAATCTTACCACAGTTCAGTGACCCTCAGTATTTTAAAAAGAATCTTGAATTTTTTTGTGGGTATAAATGTGCCAATTTTTCTAAATAGACATTCATATACAATGTTACCAGAAAATAAGAGCCTTAACCATAGTAGTAAATTTAAAGCCAAAGTACCTCAAATTCAATAAAATTTTAGATTACTCAGAATATTTTCCTAAATTTTAACAATTACTGGACAGTTAAAAAATTGTGCACAAGTCATTCATTTTTACAGATATGTATCCCATGGAAAAAAATTTCTAAACATAAGTCTATCAAGATAGATGTCAACACCTCATAAAAACACCCACCTCCATGTTAAAAATGCTTTCTGCAATATTTCAAACTAAAAGTATTATTTGTTTCAAATTAGACTAATTATATAAGCTAATCTTCCTCAAATAAAATTTCAGAAAAGTATATTTTTGAAAGTCTTTTTTCATAAAGTGAAACTGTGCTGATATATTTGTAAATATAGCTAAAATCAGCCATTTTTATTATTTCAAACTAAAAAGTCTCTCACTTCAAGTGATTCAACATTTTATCTAGCATGAGGTCAGGAATGCAACAAAATGCTTGTGAAGAAGAAATCCACTTACCTTCAGTTTGCTACAAAGCTACCCCTTTCTCTTAGATTATGCTGATTTTCTAAGTGTAGCTTAGATGTGGCACAAAGCCGAAAGTATGGGGCATCCAGTGAGGATTGAACTAACTACTCAGTCATAATTGTTCTAGCAAGACAAGATTGCTAACCATTACACCACTTCGAGGTGCCCCTTTCTCTTAGATTAGGTTAAAACTTTGAATACACAATTTCAGCTTCTTCTACATAACTCCATTGTTTGGCTACTTTGAAGAAAGTTATTCTGTATGGAACTTCCAAGGGAATTGGTCAGTTTTTGTTATTAACTTTAAACATAGCTTTGTACCATAATCCATTCAAATGAGCATATGGATACATACCAACTTTCATAATCTCTCTGATAAACCACTGCTACAGTGATTCTGCAAATTCTCTTGTAAATTTAATTTTGTGTTTTTTATGCTTGAACTAGAAATTGCTCTCCTGTAATTTCAAAAAAGAACTTTAACATTAGTTCTAATAGAAATGAGTTCAGTGCAAACTTCCAAAAGTTTTCAAATGCATTCCTGTAATGAAGCAAAGGCAATCAAGTTACTAATTCAGTGGCAATTTACAACTTCTAACACAGATGTTAGTTTGACAGTGCATAAATACTTTTAACTATAAGATTATACTGACAGCATTTACGATAATGTGCTAAGTTTTCATAATTTATACAACAGCACATGTTCTGGCTGTATTCTGGTGATTTCTTAAAAATGGATTGGTAAGGGAAGTAAGGTAAAATATATGTATATGTACATTGCTTTTTATATTAAACTCTTTATAAGTTCAAGCACTAGTGAAAATAAATTTTCTGTGAGAGTTATCCTTTAGCTTATTCATCAGTAATCTTATGGGTATTCTTGGATTTTCCAGTTAATTCCTGTTCTTCAGGTATGGATGTCAGATTCTTGAGTGAAATTTTTTTGGCATCTGTATATTGGTATATTTGGGGTTTGTTTGTACCAGTTACACTTTGATCACTCTCCTTCTTGAACATGTCTTCTCAATATTACTCTCTTTGAATAGGTTAACCAGTTGGGTACAGTTGGCCCCAGACTCAATCCCTACTGATAAATAAACATACTCTCATGTGAACACACTTTCATGTGGTATACAGTTTATAATTGTACAAAGAAAGGCTCTTATAGAATGTAGTGTATTAGGTAGTATAGTTTCCCACATGGATAGTAAAATCTGTTAAAACATTTACTCCAATGCTTTCCATTTGTCCATTTCCCCAGGGATTGCAACTTATATTATGGCAAAGTAAGGATCCCTTTGCCATGCAGAAATTGCTTAAATGTTTCTGACCTAAACAAAGATCTTTGTTCACAATATATATAGTTTGGCATCCCAAATATAACACCTAGCACAAACAAACCATGATGAGAGTGGCTGAAGTGGCCACTTTCAACTCCTCAATGATATTAATAGATACTGATTTTTTTTCACCAGCATATACTTAAAATCTATATTCATATGCACAGGGATAGAGGGATCCATGGATGTCCTGTAAAGTATTGCAGTTTTCCTTTATAAAAGCACCTGATGTTTTGCTCCAGAGCCTGTGATATATAACATAGCTATATGTACATAATTCAACATACAACCTATTCATCTTATCATTCTTGGCTTGGATAGACATTTCTTGTAAAAAAAAAAATGAATATCTACACTTCTTGACTGGTTATCAGCACGAAATAATTCCATACCAAACAATAATGTCACCCTCTAAAAGCTTTCACAATAGATGGCTCTTCCTCCGGATGTGAAATTCTTGAATAATAGTGACTCCCTGAAAGATTCTCTTATTGGTTGGGTATCTGCCAATGAAGGGGGATGGAAAAATCAGCAGCACACCAAAATCAAACACTAAACAAGCCAAACACTGGATCATTACAAACAGAGCAGAAACAAGACTTCTACGTGGGAACATCACATATACAGGATAAATGTAATTTTATGCTCATCAGTCCTACAGTTAATTCAGAGATTTAATACCCCTAAGCCTAACATGGAGATATGCAGTACTATGGAGAATTTATGTAAATGTCATTTTTATGACAAAGAACATGAGATGAACAAGTATAAATGCCTGGCTTTTGGAAAGATGTGTTTTAAGTGCAAGAAGAAAAATAATTTCCAGTCTGTATGCAAATATATAAAACCAATAGAAGTGGAGAAGATAGATTTTTCAATGAGAAACACTGAAATTTATGAAGTAAAAGTGTGAGACGAGTAGAGAAAGGGTAAAAATAAACTGTACTAATGCAAGTGGATATGGGTAGTAATCAAGCTCTAATATCCAAGAATTTTGGGTAGAAAATGGGAAGACCAAAATTAAGGAGGAACTATCTGTAATTGAATCATTTTGATGGGTCAGTTATTAAAACACTTGGATGTTTGATAGGGTGTTCGAGACAATAATTCCATTATTGTCAAATGGAATTGCAGAGAGGATGGTCCAGACGATAAAAGTTGGACCAAAAGCATTCTCTCCAGGGAATTGCAACCTAGAAAGTTATTTACCAAGGCCGCTTTTAAGTTACAGGACCATCCTGCATGAAGGCAGAATACAAAGCCCCTAGGCATTGATGGGAAGGAAAAATTAGAGCCCCAATAACCATGTCATTCTCATGAATGAGAATGTACATTATTTACATTATTCGGACTATTGTCCTCATCTTTGTCGCCATATTTATTACAACATTTCGGCCATTGTACACTCCGGCCTTCTTCAGTTGGTTGGAATGTCGAACTGAACCCTTTATTTCGCTCACTGGAGTAGACTTTTCTAGTTCCACGTGCCATGTTTAATGGATGTCACCTGAAGAAGACTGGAGCGTACAACGGCCAAAACGTTGTAATAAATATGGCGACAAAGATGAGGACAATAGTCTGAATAATGTAAATAATGTACATAATACCTCATCTCAGAAATATAGACAGAATGAGAATGTATGGTACAAAAAGAACAGGAATTTGAATCCTGAGAAAGCACAATTTGTTGTGCAAAAAAAGATTTAATACAGCAATATTGACAAAAAATGGACAGTTTGTTAGCTCATGAAGACCAGTTTAGATTGCAAAGAGAAATGGAAGATATTGAAATGGAGGGAGAGCCTGATGCAGAAGAGAGGAATCAGAACTATCACTAAGAATTGGAGAGTGAAGGGAAAGAGAGAATGAGTGTATCAAGTAATAATGAGGAAGATTACGAATCCAGTAAAGATAAAGTGGAATCTAGGCAATCACCATGGGACAAGTGGTACACCTCCTGGAGTGGTTCGTAGAAGTAGCAGATCTACCAAGGGCCTAAAGCCTCTAAGGTTCTGGGAGATGTGATGATATGCAAATTAGATGTTATATAAGTTGGAAGAGTTCTACACTCATGAGTGGAGTTATCTTTCCTTGACTACACTGTGTACTCATGAGTACTATACACGACACAACAATTTGCTTCATCTATTACTCCTGGTTTTAGCTTATACAATTTTCAAATGTTTTATTCTCGGGTTTCCAGGCCCTTGTTGAACCTGGTGTATTCTGTTCAATACAGAACACTCAAGGTTTTGGCAGTTTCTACATTATGTCACAACAATGATAGAGCATGAATAACTAATGAAACAAAAAAACAATCAAGTTACCAATCAGTGGTTAGTTTGCAGGTTATAACAGGAGTTAGTTAATAGTATTTGTGTCCGAACAGACTATATAAACAACAATAGTTAAAATGTGCCAAGCAAAGATAATTCTTTATATTGTAACAGCACATGTCTTGGCTCCACGCTGCTGGCTTCTTAAATATTGGTTAGCTCAGGTGCAAAGTTCAAGAAAGTAAGGTTAAAAAATATAAATGTATATTTACACTGCTTTATAAATATTACATTTGTATTTAGCTGCCAATGATATTCCTATGAAGAACAGTATCCTAGAGAGAAAAAATTAACTTTGTGATCAAATTTTTACTGAGAAAAATTTGTTAGTTTCACATTATATTATTTTTAAAAATGTTAAAATACTTCAAGTTCAGTTCAAATAAAATAAATGAACCTTTTATTTACTTTAGTGCCTTAATTAATAAACTTAATCCAAGGTTAAAAAAAATTCATTTAAAAAAAAATACTAAATTGTAATTTAGGTCTCTACATTTCCACCCCCAGTCATAGATTCCAGTTACATGGCTGCCAAGCTTTTTATATGTATCCTATGCATATTTCCATCCTAATCCCAAGACCTGTTGAGAAAGAGAAACAAAAAGATCAGATATTGAATTTCCTAAAATTGACAAATCTAATAAACAAATAAATTTTATCAATACCATAAAAGATAGCAAAAAATTGGTAAGCAGAATCAGATAAAATGGTAAATGAAAGAAATGAGTTCGTGAATTAGAATTTATTTGATGTAGAAAACTGTTCATATAACATTGCAATTGCTAGAAAATTTATTTTATTTATAATTACAGCAAAAATATTTTTGCTTAGATACCTTTTTTTTAAATTTTTTTTAATTATATTTTCAGGTCGGTTTGGAAGTGGAATTGCTTCATACTTTAGATTTCTGCGTTGGCTTTTCTACCTTGATTTGGTACTGACAGTCATTGTGCTTTCAGTGACAACCCTGCCATATGCCATTCTGGACAATTACCTGAATTTTGATAACTATATACAGGTTGTCCAGAAGGACTGGAAAATCAATAATTCATTTGTGGCTGAGGCTCAAAATTGCTCACTCTGGTATCAGAATTATTTGCAAATGGAAATGAGTAAAAAAGGTCTTGCAGATCATGTTAAAGACGTTTTACAAGGAACAGTGAGTGTTCTTGTCTTTTATGTTTATGAAATGTCATGAAAATATTTATATGCATTGCAATACAGGTACCTTAGGTAGATGTCTTGACTGAATAAACCCTCATTGTAATTAATACTGGATTAAATTGTATTCTTGCATAGTGCAACTAGACGGTTTTTTATATTAAAACTACTACCATCAGTTTTGTAAATACAAGTTTTTCTTCATATTTGACAGCTCCTTAAATTATTTTTTATTCCCCTTTTTTTTTTTTTTTTTTTTTTTTTTGTAGTAGTAAACTGAAAAGCATATCCAAGAAATACAATTTTGGGGGATTAACTTAATGAGAATCTAAAAGAATAGCTGATGGTAGTGATGAGGAATGAAGATTCATTAGTAATTGGTCAGTAAGAGAACACTGACATTAGAGAAAGCCCTCAAAACATCTATACCAACTGAGAGAATGTAGTGAAAGAGAAAATCACCTACCTTGAAAAAGAGTTTGTGTTTTGTGGCATGGCCCGCCAAAGGAAAATTAAAGAAAATAGCAAAAACCTGCTGCTTTAAGTCTCAGAGAAACTATGCTAATGTTCTTTCCTCTCTGAAATTGCACAGTGAATAAAGGCCGTTGTTTTTTGCTTACCTGCAAGAACAATTTTTGAACTTGATGGGCAAAAGTGTGTTTCTGCTGTTGCAAAGTTAAGGTTGGATTTCTGACCCTGTTTTTATTACTACATTGCCTGCTGGACTGTTATGACAGATTTTCGATTGAATTTTGTGCTGGCACATAGATTCCTTTTTTGGTCCTTTTTTTTGATACACAAAAAATTGTGTTGAATTGGCTACAAGTGTCGCAGACAAGAAAGACAGAAGAAACTGATTGCAGGTATTAATTGCTCCATTAAGTTTTTTTGTTTTTTTTAAGCTACAGAAAACCAGGAAGTTTGCCAAGGATATTCAGTGTGATTAAGTATTGTCAGGGAATGAATCTGAGACTCCAATGATTGATTGGCAAAGAAATGTTAATACTACTACTGCTAAATATCCTTTTAAATGCCTGGTTATGAGGAAGAGAATATACCAGAAAATACTTTCTCAAATACCAACAGCATTTTTTTTTTGCTTCTTTGTTTTTTTGCACTAGTTTAAGCCTACACTTGATAGAAAATTTTATTTTACTCGCCCAAATACAAGACGTCAAAATCAACAACTTTTCACCTATGTAGCTTATGGTCAGTCTATCAAAAATACGTCCTCTTCAATTTTCATAATATTTTTTGCTTAACATCTACAATGCCTGCTCAAGTTCACCAAGAAATTTTGTGATGGTTTTATGTTTACTTTAGGAGATATAACCCTGCCAATTTTAGAGTTTTTTTCCAATGTATGTGCAGGATTTCCGAGAAAGATTATTATTAAAGACAATCATCCTAATGCTCTATGGCCTCTAAAATGTTGATATTGTGCTATGTAACTTCTTAAACTATTCAATAAGATTGTTTTTATTAATTTAAAAAAAAAATTATTTAAATATATTTTGCAGATATTACTTTCAGTAAAGATAGATTGTCTTTAAAAAGTGGTAAACATTGCCTCATGTATGATAATCAACAGTGCATAGAAAATTTGTAAATGGCACTTAACAAATGAAGTTAAAAGAAATTCTTTCAGTGTTTTTTTTAATTTTATTTTGGTTAATTATTTTCATTTGGCTTAAACTAGTTAAATATTTGGATTCTACACTTATTTGCCCTACATACCAAATTTCAGAAATATTGAAGGCATGGAAGTATTTTTCTTTAATTTTTAAAAAACATTGAAATTCAGCGACATTGTACAACCTTAATTTAGAGGCAAAATAGGACAATTATACACCCCCCTTAAAATTGGAATGGTAAAGTCTAGCACAAAATAATTTGTCACACTTTCCTAACTAATGAAGGGGAACATTTGTGCCAAATTTCAAGTAATTCGGAGTTGGTGAGTGTAATGCCCTGGTGAATTGACATGGAATGGGTCATTCCATGTCAATTCACCAGGGCATTACACTCATGAACCACTCCTGGAGCAGTTTACTAAAAAAAATCCAATTCAACTTCTAGTTGCTAGTAGAGTACAATATTGGGCACTTTTAGTAGTTGCATGTAACTACAAATTAAAATGGTGTGCTGGGCCCTCCAGCAGCAATACATATTGTTTTAGTTGTGTTCTGGCAAAAACCAAAAATAAGGATTTTTTTTTTTTTTTTTTTTTCAGCCAATACTGTTCATACAATAGATTGAATGAATTCCCCACTGACTGTAGGTGCTATTCAAAAACTAGAAACAATCCAGTTAGGAATATAACATACACAGTGTCTAAATGACAGAGATAATAGGGTTGTGATTGCAAAATTTAAGCCATAATTTATCAAATGTTGCTTGAGCCTAATCAGATTTGTCAGAAGACTATGAAAGCTCTTGCTTAATGTCATATGATATCTAAATGTATATAGATCATGAAATGATATGCAAGCCTTATTTAGTATGCATTTAGAGTCAGAACAGTTCTAATAAATCATGGTTGGGAATATCCAAATGAGCCATGGAAAAGAGTACTTGTGGATTTTCCTGGTCCATTCATAGGACATGTTCTTCATTGCTGTTGAAACATAATCAGATTGTCTTTTCAATCATTTCATCCCCAAGCAAGACAATAAAGTCCGTAAGATACAAAGCATTGCTGAATATGAAAGAATAAGAGGAAAATAAAAATATAATTAAAGAAAGAGAATCATTAAAAATTAAGAAACTTCCTGTTCTTTTATGATTCTCTTTTCTTAATTTTGTGTCCTGGGTATGATGATAAACTACATCCAGCAGCAAGGCTTCTTTTCGGGAGGTTTTGAGAAGTGTGGAATGGCCTCGTAATTGTTGTTATTCATGGGTCCACCCTGACCTGGGGTAGTAGCACCCATTAGGCTCCCAGCTATGGGTAAATAGTTTTCCTCTTCCCTCGAACTGGAGAATGATTATTGGGAAAGTATAAGAATGTTTTTTTTTTGTTTTATTTTGTAACAATTATAATGCCAGCAATATCAATTGCAGTATTTAAAAACCATATTCATAAAAAATTATGTACAAAAACTAAAATTCCCCTCAATGTGGCCACCTGTTTGCCATAAGTGGCGACCCGTGATGCCTGGTGATGGGGTCCTGGTGACTGAGTGACTCCCGATCAGGTATAAGATGATCAGGAATTTTCACAACACATCTCTTCAGTCTCTACCTGGGATAGATGGGAGGATGGAATAGCTCAATCCATTCCAATTTGCTAGTCACGTAGTGGCAAGGGTTAGTTGGGATGTGAGATAACGGATCTGACATGGCCGTGGAACCTAACACCATTCTATACTTGGGTAGATATGGTGGAGGAGTACAGGTGCTCGTATCCACTCTCATCACTACTATACTATCTGTGTAGCCTTGGCGAATGGGGTGAGTCCCCCCTGATAGTGTCCTTTAAGAAGTAACTCTGAGGTGGGTGTGGAGCACAGGCAGCGAATTCAAAATGCAATAAGTAGATGGCTACCTCTCACAAATGGACCAAAAGACAATATGAGTTCTCAGAAATGGAAAGCAAAAATGAAATAGAAACTAACCATTTTCCAACATTTATCATCATAGAAGTAGTAGAGGGCGATATAACAAAAGTATTTCCTTTTGTGTTGCAAAAGGTGATTTCTGAAATGATAAATCCTCAATCCGTTAATAAAACAAAGAAAAACAATATGCTATTAATACAAGTGAAAACTAAAAAAAGACGCAGAAAGACTACTAAAAATCAAGCAGATTAACAACATAGATGTAAAAGCTTACCGCCATCAATTTCTGAATTCAGCCAAAGGTGTAATAAAAAGCCCAGAACTATCACTTTGTACACCAACAGAAATTGAAAATGATGACTCTAAAAAAAAAAAAAACAAGGAATAACAAATGAGAAAAGAATTCAAATTAAAAAAAATGATAAAGTAATAAATACAAACACATACATTCTGACATTTAACAAACCGATTCTGCCAAAAGAGATAAAGATAGTGTACTCAATAGCCAAGGTAGAGCCTTTCATCCCAGATCCTTGTAGATGCCATAAATGTCAAAGATTTGGACATCTACAAAATAGTTGGACTAGAACAGCTGTCTGTAGAAGATGTGGGGAACCCGAGACTGATCATGAGTCACCATGTGTAAGGCCTCCTTCATGTTCAAACTGTAATGGAAAGCACACAGCAAACTCCAAAGAGGTAATATTTGGAAAAAAGAATTATAAGGAAATACACACAAAACATCCCTTTTCAAGAATCCAGGAAACAGGTAGAATTGAATTCACTTCAAGTGTCTTATGCTAATATTACAAAAATAACCAATCAACAAATAGACATCCCAGAAAACAATATATTGAGAAACCAAGATCTGATAACTCTTATCAATGAACTAAAAAGTTTAATGGAACTTCTAAAAGATAGTTTATCAGATACAAAGCAAACTACCATAGACAAAACAAACCCTATGCTGTCAAATGCAAATAAAAATGACTGTACATCTACAACACTATTAAACCTCAAAAATCCAAACGAAAAAAAAATCCAAGAAATAGAAACATTGAAACATTCTCAAGAGAATGAAAAGATACAAAAAAACAAAAAAAAAAAAAAACGGTTATTGAAAACCCAAGGAAAATGGACATAGAGGAACAAAACTCTAGCCCATCACAAACAAGGGAAAGAACATCATCTAGACAAAGTTCATTAAAAGAACTGAATGGTAAAATTAAGGGAGCAAAATCAAACAAGAAAGTAGAAACAAAAGAAGTTCAAAGAACAAAACATAAACAAAACGTTAATAATCTGGAGAATATAGAAATTATGGACACTTCACTCATATAAAATTAAAATTTGATATGTAAATATTCATAATTTGTAATACATAATCAAGATGCAAAACATTATTTAATGGAATTGTAGAGGATTAAATGCTAGCATAAATGATATACTCCTACTTATATTTAAAAAAAAAAAAAGTTCACTAAATTCATTTACTTACCTGGACTAGTAAACTTATTTTGAAGGGAAAGTATCTTCAACTACACATTTCTGGAGAAAGTGATTATCAACAATACAGTTAGCATTTGACAAAACCTCGCTTTATAAGACATGTCAATGAAAACTGATCTACAAAGTGATTTCTTGTAAGGAAGACATACTCTCTTCATACAAACCTATCAGGAAAAACTAGTAGGCATTAAATAACCTTTCATGGTTGATATGCCATTAAACCTAAATAAACCAAACCAAACTTTTCTTAATTTTCTTTTGCTTTCCAGTCAACTTTGATCTTCAAAAATTTAAATGCATTGTCAATCATTATCTTTTGTTTTCTTATAATGAATGAAATTGCATTTAAATCTTTGAAAATCAAAGTTGACTGGAAAGTAATAAGCCAGAAGAGTTCCACAATTGAGAAGTGTGAGAGAATAAATTGTTAGCATAAAACTTACATATATCTATTTCAACTGTTAAAGGATGAGACCTAGCTACCAATCTAGTACTGTGTTTAAATTTGTAAAGTCAAGATACTAAAGAGGAAAGCTCATCAGAACAATTACCATGAAAATATTTATAGAAAAGGCACAGGGAAGCTATGTTACATTAGTAGTGACATGAAGCCAAGATGCCAGTTCAGGAGCAATAACTGCTGATTCTTCTTTTGATTTTGTCAAGAATCTCTAGATTTTATTTAGAACTCCAGACCAGATGTGGAAGTAATATTCAATGCATGGACAAATATGTAAGATAATATTGTCTAGCATGTCACAGTGAACCAACTTTCCTAGCAGCAAACCTAGCAATTGATTCAATATAATGTTTCCACTTCATGTCTGCAGAAAATGTGAAAAGGTGCAATGGGTCACTCACCTGAAGGTTAGCATCAGCCATGCTGATGGAAAGTGAAAGGGTTCTATAAGATGATTAAAAGAGAGCAGTTTCATTTTGGAGACATTAAAATTAACATGCCATATCTTACCCCAGTAAACTGATTGAAGGTCACTTTTTAGATAAACTGCTAATTTGACCTCATCTAACTGATCAGATTTACCATTAAGACAAGATGTGGTAGAAATGAAATGGAGATGGAGCTGATAACAGTACCTGCAGTGTGCTGTTTCTACAGAAAAAAAGTAAATGGTTGCCCTGCTGGAATAAAGCCACTCCAGGACATCTGGTTATGAAGAAAGTGTAGTAACACAGAGCATGGCTAACCTAGTATGAATTGTATTCAAGTTGCTGCCGCTGTGGCAGGAAATCTGGTTCAAAGCCTACAGGTGTGCAGGTGCAATGGCCATCATTAATATGAAATGGACATCACACCTATGCAAATGTATTAACACCTGCTGCTTACTATATAAGCAGCTACATTGCTTGCTAGAATGCAGAAGGAATTCTGATGATGCTAGTGGTGTGTAGTACAGTTGAAAAAGTGGTAAAGAAAACATAGGCAGAAGACTCCATGCAGAAAGTGTCTACCAGTTTCCCCATGAAATAGTCGTGATGGATAGCCAAGTGTGTTGGCTATGCAAATGATCCCTTTTGCTAGCCAGCCACTAAGCCTTTTCAGGAAGCAGCAGTTTGCTGTGTTGAGTGTATAATTGGATTGCTGTGCATTACCAAGGATTTCTTTTCATGTTACCCAGTGTCATTTCAAATTTGTTTATCCTTGTTTGTGTTTCTGATATCTTGACTGCATTCATTCCATACATGTGCCATTCACATGCAGAAGTTTTGTTCATGCCTTGCTTGTTGTGATCCAGTGTTTGATTCCAGTGCTGCTGATTTTTCCATCCCTCATCATTGGGAGACATCTAACCAATAAGAAAATCCCTTCACAGGAGTAAATAGTTGTCATCAGCATAAATACCAAGTTGAAAACTGACATCAGGAAGGTTATTGATGAAAATTAGGAACAACATAGGTTCAAGGATAGATCTATGGGAGACCTGAATTAATGCAAAGAGATCTAGAAGAGTGGCCTTTCAAGACAACTTTCATTTCCCAATTTGTTAAGACTGAATCACATCAAAAATTTATCTATAAATACTATAACCTTTCAACTTGTGAAGAAGACCAGCATGCTAAACTCTGTCAAATGCTTTTGAGATATCCAACGCAACAGCCTAAGCTTCACCATTTTTGTATCAAGTTTGATAGATTCTTTCAGCAATAACCATTAACACATTCGAGATTAAGTTGTTCTTAAATTGCAGCTTCTGTATCAGCTATATTTTCTTCTATGTATTTTGCACACAAGACATGTATGAGCATGTTTTGTTCCAAGAGGCAAGCTGTTTTCCCGTCTACATAGTTAGAAAGATCACCTGAGTTCTTAAAGACTGTAACTACAGAAGAGGATTTCCAATAAGCAGGAAAACAAGAAGCAGCAAGTCATTTATTGTAGCATTTGGAGAGAACAGAAGCACATTTCTAAAGGTCTACTGCAGGGATACCATAACGTCTACATGCTTTGTGGGACTCTAGTTTACAGATAATAGCAGAAACCATGAATGGTTATATACATATCATGCAGTAAAGACTCCGTTTTAAGTGGAAAGTCAGGCAAAAATACTCTAGAGTCAAGATTAGAATTGGAAGAGAATTTTTGAGCAAAATAATCAGCTTTATTAACAGATGATAACACATCAAATTAGAGACTTATTCTTATTTAACACACTATTACAGAGCCACCAGTAGTCATGAAAGCCAAATTTGTTAGACATTATACATTGCCTTGTTCTCTCAAGAAACAGACTTAACATAATTGAGGACATGTTTATAATTATTATGAGTAGACAGAAAGAGGCATCTGTTGTGTTCAGAACTATCATGTTGGTACAGCCAGAAAGTGATTCCTGTGAGCTATAGTGGTAGGTGCAAACCAACAGAAGGATTGTAGTTTCATCTAGTATTTATGAGAAGGCACAAAAGCATCAATGTCTGATTTTACCCAAGAAGAAATCTCTGCCTTATCCACAACTCAGAAGTTGAGAAGAATCTTTGCTAAGCATTGTCTGCCTGTGTTAGTAGTAAGTGATAGTGTCCCATGTTTCCTCAGTAAAGATTTGAAATTGTTTGTAAATTGCATTGGTAGTTCTGCTTTAATGGGATAAATCCAAAATTAATGCTGTTCATGTCACTTTCTCAAAAAAGTTACCAAGTAAAGGGATTTTATTGTGCCTTGATTTTGAACTTCCATTGTTTTATAGGTATTTGTGTGTAAATTAATACCCTTCTTTATTTTCAGGGGATCATGGAATATACAATATTATTTTATGGTAGCTACCATAATGTTACGTTGAAAATTGGTGACAGTAAGATCTACAATTACAATATGTCATTAGCTTATCTTCTTGCTCTGGGACTTTTCTTTGTAATAAGCTTTGTCCTTATCATCCGTACGTAAGTAAACTCTTTATTTTGTTATCTTAACAGTAATTAACTCTAAGGTTAATTAATTTAATACATTAATGAAGTAATTAATTTAAAGTGTAGGAAATTCCTAATCAAAACAAGCCTCAAAATAAATAATGTACTAATTGATATAAAGTAAATATTTACAATTATTTTATTATTCCAAAATTTATTTTAATCTTGTAAGATGACAGTACTGATGAGGGGATAGCTTCAAGCTTGAATGTTTTTTATGGATAAAACAATAATGATCATGTCTCAAAGTGTGTTTTACAAATAGAATCGGTGAATGGATGAAATAATTTTTCAAACAACATAATTTCTGTAATAAACAAGAACTTGAATTCACAAATGAATTCACTTGTAAGGGTTAATGAAGGGATAACTGGGATTTTGGTGATATGAATTGAAGGGGACAATATTATTGTTAAATTAGATTGGATGGTGGATTGAAGGGGACAATATTATTGTTAAATTAGATTGGATGGTGGATTGGAGGAGACAATATCATCATTGATTAATAGCCCACATAATCTATTCTCAAATGTTTTCTTATATATTTGGCTTTGGATATTTATTTTTATTGAATAACATAAATATTATCTCCTCATACCAGTTATAATATATCTGTATAGAGCATGGTAATATTTTGACATAGTCTGTCTGCTGTGGAGGTATAGCTATATTATTAAGTACGTGGGTGTTTGGAGTAGAGCAGAAATTGCATATTATAACTTGAGTTCAGTCCTCATTTGCTGCCTACTTATGACCTTGTGTCAGGCTTTTCTCTGTTGATTATTTGTAGTTGTTATATTTGACTCTAATTTGACTATTGAAGTTCTCACCTCTTTAGTTTCTAAATTTAAATTTCTATCTGGGATGTCTAGTTCATTTTAATTTCAAAATCTGGAACAAGTAAATATTTTGATATTTTTTATCATTGTCATTCAGTAATTTCTGTCACAATACTGTCATATCTGATTTTATGTTTTAGAATTAGAATTTATCCAGTTTATAAATCATTTGAAAAACATGTATAAAAGGCAGTAACAA
>CAXIWW010000633.1:7500-22500 GCA_964036315.1 Acanthosepion esculentum | reverse complement strand
ATCGTCTCACCTATGTCGAGACAATGCCAACATTTTTTAGCCGCCACATTGCTTCTCTTCGCCTGTATCCAAGAAAAAAAATAAACGATATCTTGGAAAGATAATTAACATCGATTCTCCCAGCTTGTATTGGCGATCGTCTCCAGCTGAAACTTTTACGAACGGCACGTGTTTTGGCCGATAGTTTCATATTTGCTTTTCTTTCTATCTCCCTTGGCGATAACTCAACTTGACAAGACCTCACACGTGGCTTCTTCCCGGGTTTACATTCTTTTGTGAAGAGTATCTTTTTTTTGTGAATAGAATTAAAATCTTTTTCTTTTCATTGATCATTCTGTCTTTCGAGTTAGCTCTTTTTCGCTTTTCTATTTTAATTTCTATGATTAATTAGCTAGCCAATTACCATAGCTAAATAGTGTCACACATATATATATATACATAGATACACACACAGCAATATTTAACAGATTTGTACTTATTATTGAGATTTTGATTTATACAAACATTAAAAACAAATTCTTATTCTTTATCCTATAATCAATCACATTGAATTAGATATGACATATATATCATGCTTATATTCTAACACTTTCACCCCAGCCCCTCAACTTCCAACGTCTTCCCAGGTCTTTTGTGAAAAGTATCTTTTTTTCATAAATAGAATTAAAATCTTTTTTTTGATCATTCTGTCTTTCGAGATAGCTCTTTTTTGCTTTAAGAAGGTCCATTTTGTATATTAATTTCTGTGATTAATTAGTTAGCCAATTACCATAGCTAAATAGTGTCACAATCCTCCCTTACCTGCCTTGTCATTTACTTGTAAATGACACCTAAATCCCAGTACACTATTTAGCATGCATCATGCACCTGTTTCATGCAATTCTATTTTCCTCTTCCTTTTCACGGTATGTTTTGTGCTCAGTCTTTCTTCTTCTGTTCTACATGAAATGTAATGTTCATTTCATTTTCTTTTTCATGCAAATTAATGTGTGCATGTGCTTGTAGGTGTATATGTGTGGTTATTATGGCTTGTTTTTCTTTGTCAATGTTTTTCTCTCTACTACAGGAGGTCTTTCCGCCGTACGCATTGGTTCCACTTTGGCCTCCTCTGTCGGCTTTCCTGCAATTTCCTTCTTGATTCTGTCTCCCTCTCCAGTTGCTGCATGCTCATTTGATTACCACAAATTAATTCTCTCCTACTTCTAAATTTCCATACTGCCATCCCCCCATGGCGATAATTATTAATGTACCCATCATTGCTGACCAATTTATTGCAGTCTGTTAATCATCCTCCCAAGCCCTTCCCAACACACTTTACTTGTCCTTCAACTGATTCATATCGATCTTTCCTATCGGCTTCATTAGCACTGGCATTTTATTCAAGGTAACATTGGGGAATCCCCTCACTATTGGCTCCCACAGCTCTGTACAACTGATTAACCTTCTGTCAATCAATTCTATAATTGAATCTCTCTCTTCATATTTTTCTTCTACCTGGTAATATGGGGGCAAAAAAATAGATATCCCAATTGCCAAACGTCCCATAGGCAATTTTAACAGGGATAATTGTGGTTTCACTTTTAGTGTCCTTGTGGATCCTCTCCCACATACCCCAGACAAGCTGATTGGTTTCTGTGTGGCCACTGCCCACACCCTGTCTGAAACACTGATAGCTTGTGGTAATGCCATGTTTGCTAATACCTCCACTTGACAAGTTCTCTTAATTCCTTTCTTGCCTTCAAACAATTCAAGCATGCATATTTTGTGATTACCTGCTACATAGATGGGGCTCAATGATGTATAAGTTCCCAGAGCATCATTCCTAGACTTTTTAGCTTCATCTTCTGTTAGCAACATGAACTTTGTTCTACTCGAATTTAAAGCTATGTATTCAGTTTCTACCTTGTATCTTGCCACCATTCATGTGGCTACCATCATCATCGTCAACCCCTTCATTCTGATCATTCCTGCAAGGCAACAAGATTCTCTTGTTTTTATTCTTCTTAACCATTCTGTCTTGTTCAATTCTTCACTCAATTATTCCATAATTTCTTTTCTAAGTTTGTAACCTTTCAGCTCTTCCCTCCCCTAACTAACTTCTAGCAGATCAATCGGTCTGGATAGGCACGCAGGGCTCCCCCTCCAAAGGCCATAACTCCATGACATTACTACTGGCCAGTAGAGCAATGCCAATAATATTCTTCTGTCCTTCGTGAGGTGCAAGTCGTGCCTCCATCCCCTCCATCCACATCCACCACAATCAGCAAGTAGGTTTTGAGATGAGCCAGTGTCGTTATCTGTCGACACCCAAAGCTTCTATTCTTCACAGCCTTCTTTGTTCTACTGAGATTTGGGCTTCCCCATTCTTCTCAATCTCATCTTCAGAGGTAGTTCCTGTTTGACCTCTAACCTTCTCTCAGTGTTCAATTCTTCTTCAGGGGGTGTTTCATCCTTTTCCTTCTCTCTTGATTCTTCCTTCTGCTTCGAGTCTGTACTTTGGACTTCTTCATTATTTGTTGATTCAATGTCTAGATCTCCCTTGTTTCTTAGCTTTTCTCTGAGCTGGGAAAGGGGTATCTGATCCTCCTCCTCCCACTCACTGAACTCTTCTTCTTGTTTAGGGTGTTTCCCTTTAGAACTCTTGACTGCTTGACTGGATTTCCTTGCCTTTCTCCTCCTTTTCTTTGAAAATGGGGGCAAGACGGTGACATCACAGGATCCGCACTGACTCAGGCAACGATTGAACGCTGCTGGTCTCCGTCAAAGGTTCCAGCTCTGTCACTCGGATCACTTTGTCCAGATGGTTAAGTCGATCTATCTCTTCATCTTCTTCGGAATCCTCTTCCATCTCTTCTGGTTCAACTAAAGTTACCTTCCTTGTTCTTGCTTTCTCCGGCCTTGGCTCACTCATTTCTAAATTAGCTATTTCAGCTTTCTTCAGATCATTGGCATAGGCCCTCCTTGCTCGTCCTGCCAATTGATCCTATATTACATACGGTAATGGGCCCGTCTGTTCTACTATCTGGTAGTATGGTTCCCATCTCTGGTCCAGCTTTCCTTCTCTCTGGTGAATTTTATAGTAGACAGGGTCTCCAACCTTCAATTCTACTACCTTTCTTTCAGCATTCACCCTCTTGTTTCTTCTCTTCTGTGCCCTCATTATTCTTCTTCTGGCCTGTACAAATATTTTATGCTGTTGTTCCAACAGCAGCTGATGATGATGATGATGATGATGATCTTCCCCCATATACTTTCTTCAGGGCTCCAACAAGTTATCCACAGGCAGGACCACGTCTCTGCCAAATAACAAAGTATGGTGAAAATTTGGAGGTTTCATTAATCGTAAACCTCATAGCCGCCAGTACCTGTGTCAAGTACAGATCCCAATTTTCTGTATTTTCTCTAGCCAGTTTAGCTAACACATCTCCCAAGTTTCTATGAAACATTTCCTTGGGGGTGGTATGGAGATGTTTTTATGTGCTCTATATTCAAACCTGTCAGCACTTCTCTCATTATGCTGCTTATATTCTTTGTGCCATTATCAGTGACAAGCTGCACAGGGGCGCCATACCTAGGGAAGATTTCACCTATTATCAAGTCGGCTACAGTTTTAGCCTTCTTGTCTGGTACTGCAAATGCCTCAGGCCAATTTGTTAGCCAATCTATAAAACTCACTATATAGTTATTTCCTTGTGCAGTTTCCCCATATGGTCCTGATACATCCATACTCACTTTCTCAAAGGGGGAGCTCAGCACATCCATCCCTTCCAATGGTACCATTTCCTGCCTTCTACTCTGTGACTGGCACACGACACAACTCCGAACATAATTAGTGTCCTCTCTGTAGAATTTGGGCCAATAGTACTTTCTCTCAATTAGGTCATGTGTTCTATCAATTTCCATGTGCCCCAACTTCTCGTGGCACTGTTCTAATATCTCTGGCCTCAAACTTTTGGGCTTTAACTTCCTCATCTCTGCCTGAGAGATAATACAGCCTTTCATCTATTATTGCATACTTGGTGGTCTCTCCTGCCTCCACCTTTTCTCTGAGGGCTGCTATCTCACTGTCTGTCTGCTCCTTCTCTATCCCTTCTGTCCAGTAAGGATCGGTCATCATCTGTGCGTCCCTTTCCTCATCTGATTCTAACATAGGGCGATCCTTTAACTTATTGGAGTTAATCACTCCGATTCTATAAGCTTTATCATCTACTCCCTGCTCTACTTTTACAGATCTTTCTTCTAGTTGTTTCGGTATTCTTGAGAGTAAATCAGCACAGGTATTTTCTTTCTCTGCCAAATACTCTATCTTACAGTGGTAGCCACTTAACTTTAGCACCTACTGTTGAATCTTATTATTCGTTCATTCTGCCTGCAGTAGGTACTGCAGGGGCCTGTGGTCTGTTTTCATAGTAAAGACAGAACCATTCAAGTAGTCCAGTTTTTGGAGAGCATACATAATAGCATATGCCTCTCTATTACTGGCCATCTCTGTTGTGTCTCTGAGAGCTTATGAGAGAGAAAGTATATCGGTACTTCCTCTGGTATGCCTGGCACTGGTCCTTCTTTATCGGGACATGGCTGGGTGAGAACTGCTCCTACACACTGCTCACTGGCATCAATGTATAGCACCATGGGCTTGCTGAGGTCTGGCTACATCAGCAGTGTATCAAATGCTCTTTGGCAGTCTTCTGTCCATTTGAACCTAGCGTATTTCTTTGTCAGTGCTACTGGGGGTATGGCAATTCTCGAGAATGCCGGGACGAATCATCTATAGTACCCTATAGCTCCTATAAATCCTCTCACTTGTCTCACTGACTTAGGTTCTGGCATTTCCCTTATAACTTTCACCTTATCCATGTCGGGTTTAATACCTTCTCTGTTTATAACAAAGTCTAAATATCTAGTCTCATCCTTCAGAAACTGACATTTTGATAATTTTAATTTTAAACCGTGCTTTCTTAGTCTTCCCAACACTTGTTTTAGATGGAAAAAGTGTTCTTCTGGTGTTTCTGAAAATATCAGAATATCGTCTAAATATGCCATGGCAAAACTCTTGCATCCCCCTAACACTACTGACATAAGTTGCTGGAAGATTTCTGGGGCATTAGCCAAACCAAATGGCATCACCCTGAACTGAAACAGTCTCAGGTGAAACGCAAATGTGACCTTTTCCTTGTCAGCCTCATCAAGGGCTACCTGCCAATGCCCGGACCTCAAGTCCAACATGGAGAAGTACTTTGCTTTCCCTAATAATGCCAATAAGTCATCATGTAGTGTCAATGGCACTGCCAAAGGCTTAGAGATGGAATTCAGTTTCCTAAAATCCACCATCTTTCTTGTCTACTATTACGATTGGGAAGCTCCAAGGGGAAATTGATCTTTCTATCATCCCAGCTTCCAACATATTTTTCACTGCCTCTTCTACTAGGGGCCTCTTATGAACAGGTGTTCTATAAGGCTTCAATTTCATAGGGGAGTGATCGCCGATATCAATCTTCATTTTTACAGTGTAGGTCTGGCCCAATTCCTTATCTGATTTGGCCACCACATCCCAATTATTTCTTAGCAAACCTCCCATTCTGGCCCTAAATTTATCAGGTGCCAATATCTTTTCGTCTGCTATTTCTTCTGGTTTCTCTACGTATTTTCTTTGCTTCCCTTCGAATTTCACTCGATTCAGAGTTCGCAGGGGTAGTGCCTTTCCTACCTCCTCTCCTCTCTTAACCTTTATTGTCTTGTGGGCCTGGTTCACCATCTTAATGAGCACTAATTCCACTGCCTCTACTACTGCCTCACACAGAGCTACCTCATTCTCCTCAGGGCCCATTTCCTCTGCAGGGACCAATTGCAGGGTTCCTTTCCTCATTCTCTTCCCTGTCACCAGTCTGCCTTTACCTGACACCGCTGTTCTAGGAGGTAGCCTCATATCTTCCACAACCACTACTGTTATAACTTCTTCTGGTTGATCTTCCAATGACGTTCTCTCACCTTTTACTACCAACACAGTAGGGTTAAACTCTATAGAAGCCTTCTGGCTCTGAAGCCAATCTTCTCCCAAGATTGCTTCCGTACACAGGTTGGGGGTTATGTAGAAGTTTTGGATACTTTTCAATTTTCCAATTCTCACATGAAGCCTCGACATCTATTTTATCTCCAGGGGGCCACCATCTGCCTGTGTAATTTCTATGTCCTCTTCCTGCACCTCTTCCTTCTGTTTCACCCATCTGTATTCTTTCTCTCTCAGCAATGAAAAAGACTCTCCAGTGTCTATCAGAGCTTTCATTGCCATACCCCCTATTTTTGCCCTACAAGATAACTCCCTTTCTTGCGTCAGTGAAGAGAACAACCTGGCCTTCCTTCTCTTGGGTTCCCACCTCTGTGTTATCCCAGCCATAGGTGCTGGCAGCAGTAATTTCCTGTCATCCTCCTCCCATAGGGGAGATCTTAGTTTTCTCTGCCTGGGTGGTCCCAGCTGGACCCTCCCCAGTCTCATTCTGCCATATCTGAAAGCACAATTCCTCTTCAGGTTCCCTGGTCTTCTACAAAACCAGCACCTTCTTTTTGGGCAGTTAACTGCAAAGTAGACCACCTGACCACATATCCAACATTTCATGTTCCTTCTTTTTAACTGGGCCACTCTCCCTCTTATTTCGGGGGGGGGACCTGCCCTCTGCCTAAGTGGCTCCCCTGGCCACATGTCCAATGTTTCATGTTCATTCTTTTTAACTGGGCCACCCTCCCTCTTAATTCCGGGGGGGGCTGCCCTCTACCTAAGTGGCTCTCCTGGCCACATGTCCAACGTTTCATGCTCCTTCTTTTTAACTGTGCAACCCTCCCTCTTATTTCTGGGTCGGACCGCTGGCTTTCCTTGGTCCTGTCTTCCAGGTGCAGTCTTCTTTAATAATATCGGTGGGGCACCTTTCCTTATCCCGCAGGTGTCCCTTCTTTCCACACCTAGTACATCTATCTTCATCAAAGTCTGGGGGCAATCCCCACTTTGTCGGGCAGTCCACTGCTCTGTGGTCCTCATACCCACATGTCTAGCAGACCAGCCCTTATCAACCTGGTGTGGGCTTATAAAACCCATGCTTTGTCAACCAAGCCTTTCTTTTGGGATCCTCTTCCCAAACTTCAGGCTCCTCCACCTCTTGCTTGATCTTTTGATTCCATGCAGGGGCTTTCTTCTCTTCCCCCTTTCTTCTTACCTCCCGACTTTGCTCTTGTGCCTTCTTACCTCCTCTTACTTTCTCCCAAATCCACTGGCTCTCTTTAGCCAGTGCCACTGCCACCGACAACTTTAGCGGTCCTTCCTTCATTACGTCATAGCGAATATGCTCGTAACTGAGTGCCTCTATATATAAATCGGCCAACTGGGCCTGCATTACTGCGTTGAGTGTTACTTCCTCTGGGAAAGCTAATGAAGAGAGCTTCTCTGCTCGGGTTCCTAATTCTCAAGGGGTTTCGTCTTTTAGCTGCATCATCTTCAGAAGGGCTCTCATGGCCTCTATCGCTGAACCCTCATCAGCAAACTCCTGAGTCAGCAATACCTCTAGCCTTTCCCATGTCAAGTGGGGTTCACTGGCTAAGAGTCTCTTTATGAATTCCGATGCTTTCCCTCTCATGGCGTCATACGCCAAATAAAGGGTTTCTCGGTCTGATAGTTCATAGATTATGCGGTTCTTATCCAGAATTGCCAACCAATCTCTAAAATTTTTCAAATTACCATCAAAGGCTGGAACCCTAGGTTCACCCAACAATTTCCTCAGGTCTACTGGCAATCCCTGCTCAACCCCTCTTCCTCTATGTCTACCCGATCCAAGTCGTGGTCAGACATATTCAAACAATTCAAAACAAAAAACACAATCAGCGCAGCAACAATCAAAATATTATTGGGAGATGAACCGAAAAAAGTGTCTCACCTGACAGACGATTTCCAGGTTATTCTTCTCTGGTTCTGGGCTGTTGAACTAGAGGGTCTGGAAATGTGTGGTTATAATTAACCAAAGTCTTTTGGTTCCCAATCTAGCCAGTTTCCGTTTGTCTACTTGAGACGTCGCACGTTGTTCTGGGCGAAATTCTCCGCAACTCCTGTGGCAGTGGTTAGTTTAGAGTCAAATCTTGGTCACTGCACCAATATGTGACACCAAGCCGTTGGCCCATGGTCAACTCCCAGTCACGGCATGAAGCTGTAAGGTTTCTTCTACCGGCATTTTGGGGTTGACTCTTGTCTGTGTCCTGGTCGTTCGGTTGTCGTCGCTACTAGGTGAAATCCCCTGGTCAGGATACCAATATGTGACACCCAGCCATCCAGGGTTGAATGCAGTGGTTACGGCACCAATATGTGGCACCAGGGTCGAATTCTGGTCATCACGAGTTGTACCGGCTCAATGCCAACTCTATCATTCCCAGCTCACTTGCAACATCTGGTTACTGGAGTAACTGCTTTGATCTAAAGTCTAACCTATCTACGTTGTGACTTTGATCTTAGGTAGACAAGATCAATCAGGCGTCGGACCGTAGTGTAAGCTGAGTCCAGATTGAAGGTGGCATCACACAAGCGCAAAGAAAAAAAAATAAATGAAAGAAAAACCCAAGAGGTTGAAGTATGTTAAGAAATAACAATTTAACTTTATCCTTCTGTTGTATACAGGAGCATGTTTTTCTCCCAGCCTGTTTCCTATGAAATGTGACACTTCTATGTTTCAAGCAAGTTGGTCCTTTAAGTCAACAGATTTAGTTTTTAAGTGCTGCCTTAATTTCGTTTGTCAGTATAAGTTGGACGTCGTTGAATCTCTCGGTCAGCTTCTGCGAGGCAACACCCTGGTTCAAAACCAGCTCAACAGTGTCTTTGGCTCAAACTATCTGGAACTCACTGGCTAACTGTTGAACGACACATCGACATTCTTTTATATGGGTACTGACCAAAACCCGGTGTGAGACCAGACGCAGCCTGAGGTCCTCAGTAATCTCTATTTCCAACAAGAAATCTCTTTGTTGTCAGGACAGAAAAATTGATTATTTCCCATTTTTGGAAAATTAACCACTTCCCATTTTGGGGTCTCCGTCGTTCGTGAGGGAAGGTAGGAGGAGAGCTATCCTCCTAGACTCTTTCTCTCTCACATTGATATCTCATACCAATCCCTTCAGTCGGCGTTAACACCTTCTCCGCCTTTCTCATCCATTCACCTCAGTCTATCACCATGCTACCATTCAACCAATGATCTCTCGGCAGTGTGGATGTGGCTAAGCTGGCCTCCTGAAAATTATAATCTAGAATTTTTGTTTACAAAATTCTCCTTTCCCATTGGCCAAAATTTTTACGAATTCCATATTGCAAATTAAATTCTTATCACATCTTTCTTTTGGGTCCACCCAAAATTCACTTAGTCAGCATTTACCGACTCATCAATCACTGTCAAAGTTTGCCATCTGGTCCTTTACATTAAGTTAGCTTTATAATGGAATCCTTGACTTGTTAAGAAACTTAATTCTTTTATCTTGCCAAATCTCAATTCTCCATTCTATTTTCTGGAGATTGCCAAAATTTTGCAATTGCCACAATGCCATTCAATGTCTTAGCATCTGTTGGCAAAGTAAATGATAACAATCGTCTCACCTATGTCGAGACAATGCCAACATTTTTTAGCCGCCACATTGCTTCTCTTTGCCTGTATCCAAGAAAAAAAATAAACGATATCTTGGAAAGATAATTAACATTGATTCTCCCAGCTTGTATCGGCGATCGTCTCCAGCTGAAATTCTTACGAACGGCACGTGTTTTGGCCGATAGTTTCATATTTGCTTTTCTTTCTATCTCCCTTGGCGATAACTCAACTTGACAAGACCTCACACGTGGCTTCTTCCCGGGTTTACATTCTTTTGTGAAGAGTATCTTTTTTTCGTGAATAGAATTAAAATCTTTTTCTTTTCATTGATTATTCTGTCTTTCGAGTTAGCTCTTTTTCGCTTTTCTATTTTAATTTCTATGACTAATTAGTTAGCCAATTACCATAGCTAAATAGTGTCACACATATATATATATATACATAGATACACACACAGCAATATTTAACAGATTTGTACTTATTATTGAGATTTTGATTTATACAAACATTAAAAACAAATTCTTATTCTTTATCCTATAATCAATCACATTGAATTAGATATGACATATATATCATGCTTATATTCTAACACTTTCACCCCATCAACCTCCAACATCTTACTCTCTGGTTTAATCCTGCTTCCTGCCCACATTGTGTTTGGTTTGATCCAGAAAGCAGAAGTGATGTTCATCCATTCACGGTCAACTGAAGATGTAGACATGGTTAAAGAGTCTGTGCTAAGAAATTTAGAATGCCCCCCCCCAATATATATCAGCAGAATGCCTGACAACTATTCAATGGTTGAATTGTTAATGTCTTTTATATAGCAGAAAAGAATAATATAGGAAAGAAATGGGTTACAGAAAAGAAAAGTAATTGACATAAAAACTCATACACTGGATTCTAGACAGAGAGAGAGTGGGTTATGATTAGCTTGTTGTGAAATCGTCTGAGAACAATATACGACTCTTGCGATGGAGAGATAAAGATTTCTGTGCACGGCTTAAATTTTATAGTTGCGTTCCTCCTCAGCAGTAGTAATCTTCATGGTAGTAGAAGCATCTGTACTGATATTAACAGTACATGTTAGCGGGGGTTTTGTTCCAAATCCCTGACATCACTTCCAGTCTCCAATTTCTCACCACCCAGCTCGAATGCACTCAATGACAGATGTGCCCCAAAACAACCTTTTGAATATTGTAGCTTGTTCGATGTTTCCGTTTCCAGTGGTAGTAATAATAGTAGCAGTAGCAGTCTTAGACTGTTGGAGGAGTAATTCGCTTCTTCGTACTTATATCAACAAAATACGTTAGCGGGCATTTGGTTCAAATCTCAGACGTCACTTCTAGTCTCCGACCTCTCTCTGTAGCCAGCTCGACTGCACTCAATGGCAGACAAGCCAACCACTCTGTCAACAGATTTCTGTGCGCGTTTATATAGATAAACCTAGCTGATCATAAATCAACCCTTGGCCTTCACACAATTATCATGAGTGCTGCCTTCAACCCCAAATCATGTGAATTTCAAAGTTCCTCATAGCCTTAGTATGCTCTATTTCAAATTTTAACTGATAAAAATTATCTCGATAATCTTCCATTGTCTTCCTAATGACCCAATTCCAAATGAGTAGATCAGATTCCCATCAGTAAACAAAATTATTCTGATCAAATTTCCCTGTTCAAATCTACTCCAATTTCAATAAAAAAATATATATGTGTGTGTGTTTGTGTGTGGTTCCTAAACTCTCTCTGTTACAATATTTGTGTTTGTAACTTTGTAAATATTACTGCGCAAAATATTGTTGGGAAATTGTTATTTGAGAAAATACATTAAATTCATTCTGAACAACATAAAAAAATGTTTCTAACGTGTAGTATTTAATTTAAAATTTACAAATATGCTTGGAATAATATCTTAAAATCATTATGTTATACATGCTTCTGCTTTCAGCAAGTGATAGAGAATGAAGACACTCAACATGTTTGTAATTCAGCTGATATCATTGAAAAATATATAAATCAAAACATCTTCAGTAAAAATTACTAGGTTAGCTTAAACAAATCACTAAATTATGATATCCAAGATGTTACATTTTTTGTAAATAAAAACCTATATCTGATGATGAAAAGTGAAAACTATGAAATGAATTCTGAGGAATACTCACCCTTTCAAGTTCTTCCCGTAAAGAAAAAATAGACTTTTCACGCAAGAGAACTAATTCTTCAAGATACTGATAACGAAGTTTCTTCCTTGCTCGACATTCTCTTGCACTCTGTCTGCTTCTTTCCAATCGTGCCTTCTGGTCTATCTTAGATGGTTTTCGCCCTCTTCTTCCTGCTCTTTTAACTGGTCTTTCAGCAGACATTCTCTGCAATTGAAAAATAAATTGGATCACTTTCAAGTAAGTAAAAAGTGGTACAACTAAAAATGACAATTAGATAATAAAGGATATCTTTAGAGAACACACATTACATATATATATATATATATATATATATATATATATATATATATATATTGGACATGACACATCGATGGTGCTTCAAAGTTGGTAACAATGTTGAAATTTGCATTCTTACACTAGTTTCCAAATAACTACATAGTACAAACACTTGCTAGTGGCAGACTACTGAAATCCACAGCACAAATCTAAATAAATGTGGCACAAGTTGTGTGAATATGGACTGTTTGGAATTGTTTACGATGAGCATACACTAGACAGACTTGCATCTCTGTAATGCATATCTCCAGTATAGTCATAAAAGGTCTCTTGAGAAATAAATTACTCATCTGTAGTGTTCAATGATGAAAACAATTTCTGCCTTTCATAAAAGTGAAGGTCATGTGTGAGACAGGTACTTGGGGAACAACATTGTCCAGAGTGTATTCACCAATAAAACAAAAACTCCTGGCAACATGTTTTTTTTTAATCATTCACCCCAGGCAAGACAATAATGCTACTAAGACACGAAGGGGTTACTGGAAATGAAAGAGAAGGAGAAAGGACAATAAAAGAACAGAATTCAAGAAGACTACAATTGGCATTGCATTTAAATTTTTGAAGATTGTAGGTAGCAGAAAAGTAAAAAACAGAAAGAGTTCCACAGGTGAGAAATGTGAGAAAAGAAAGTAATAGAATAGAATTAAAAATGGTAGAAGGGCTTAGGTATATTTTTCCAAACTGGTTTACTTTTATTTTGTTTAATAGTTTTGGTCATGATATAATTTTAAGGTGGAAGAGACCAAGAATAATAGTAACTATCATGAAAGGCAACATAAGCCAGCTGGAAGTTTGCACAGACTTCAGCATAGGGTTGTCCACTGGAAGTGCTTGCAGGGACACCCATCCATGTATGACAGGGTACTGCAAGAACCCTAATATTATGTGACTGCTGATCAGAGCAGCCTCTTTAAGCATTACCTGAGAGTTTAGGCTCCTTACTAACAGTCAGGATAAAACAAACAGTAAACTTTCAAAAAAGTAACCTCAATATGAAGAGTCATAGCCTCCAAAAACATTATAGCCACACTTACTAAGGCCTCAGAAGAAGGAACTGGGAACAAGGGATAAACAGCTATTCCTGTTCAATGGGTAAGGAGTATGGACTAGGTGACAGATCTATCTACTCCAATTGAAAAATATAAGAATAAAAAGATAAATAAATAAATGAATATCGATTACTAAATAAAATCTTAGCATGTAGGTGTAGATGTTAGAAGTATACAGTCAATCTACTGTGTAATTAAAGTGTATGTACTCAGGTAGGGATAGTTACATCATTATGTAGTCACTGTTTTCTAATGAATTCACTTAACAATTAAGTCTTTATAAGTTGGGTAAAAACAGCGAAAACAAAAAAGAGTGACATACATACATAAATATAGTACTACATGATAAAAAAATTTAAACATCTGAGTGAGAATAGTGGGGCATCAAGCATAGGATTAGCTTTGAGTACATGTATTTAGGTAGAGTTAGTTAGGGAACTGTAAGTATATTATTAACTATTAAGTTATAACTTCTACTAAGTTGTCATATCTCTAATAATCAAATGTAAAATAAAATTACCCTTATTATCACAAAGAATTTTTCTTTCCTTAAGCAAATGAAGGTGTTCTATAAAGTCAATTCAAGATTAGTCCCCAAAAGTAAAAGAATAAACAGAATAGGTAAGGAGATGTTGAGAACACTTATGTGCATTTGTTTGAAGTCAGATTAGTTTATGAAATGCTTCAAATTTTAATTAAGTTGGCATCACTTAAAGTGGAAGTATCTTTTATTGCCAAAGACCCCCCACACCCTACTTCCTGATCAGGTGTGTTTGGATGGGGTCAAACAGATAAGGAAAGAAAGAAATATTTATATATCAAATTACAGACAGGTTGAATAACAAGCTTTCATTTTTTTTAAAAACTTTTTCTTCTTTTCTTTTTAAAGAAGATACACAAAAATAAACTTTTCACTTTAAAGATTCATCAATCTCCAAAAAATGATGAGTTAGATAAATACATTAAATGCAGCTATGTGTGAAGAAATATTTTTTAAACAAAACACAACAGGAACAAATTATTATATAAAAAAATAAAAATTCTATTAAATATAGTTACATCAAATAGACTGGAGCAGGAAGGAATGATACTAACACTACTACTACTAATAATAATAATAATTATAAGTTACAATTCTTGCTTGGTGAGGTTTGTAGAGAGAATATTAAACAGTGTCATGTCCAACCCATTCTGCAATAAGAAGGCAATGTTCAGTTCCAGCAGGATAATGTCCACCTATATGATGCCTATGCTACACAACATGCAAGTTTAACAACCTCCTTGTCCAACACAAGCATCAAAATTGTCCTCCAAATGAGTCAAATTTTACTTTAAATTTATTTCATACAAGTGATGATACTAAGAATTATAATGTCAGCTTTTGAAAATTAAAATAACTGATTTAAAAAAGCATAAATGATGTCCTTAGTTTTGTAAGTAAATGAATGATGTATTAGTTTTGTAAACTAAATTAAATTGTTTCCCTAATAATACATTTTTTTAACCTTGAATATTAATTTGACTAAGAAAAGTCTTACAGATTTGTCACTTAGAATTCTGAGATGAAACATCAACATTATTCAATAACTTTAAATTTTTTGATCTAGCATCTTCATTTTTGTTGCTTTTACCAAAGTGTTCAAGTAGTCAAAATAACAAAAACTTTATATTTAGTTTACCTATGTTTTTTTGACAAATTCATGTATCATTTTTTCTTTACAGAGTTTTCAGAGATATCATTACAACCTCATCCCAGAAAAATGAATACATTTACTCTTTCTTCTATATAGTAATGATTATAATATGATAGCCAGAATGTTAGGTCTCATAAAAGAAACAAGTTGTC
>CAXIWW010000632.1:62500-66708 GCA_964036315.1 Acanthosepion esculentum | reverse complement strand
GGTATCATTGATGTCATGAAATCTTTGAAGTTTTCGAAAAAGGATTTCCTGCTGGGATTGCTACAGACGCTGTGGAATCCGTTTTACCATATTGTGAAATTCTGCCAAAAGATTAATTGAATAACACAAGAAAATAAAGAACAATATCCCTCGTATGATTAAAAGAAAATATTGTAAGTTTCCTGAATGTTTTTGGAGCTTTTCGTGAAATTAAATTCCACATTATTGTGGCAAGGAGTGTCTCGACGGCGATATTCCGCTGAGAAGAATAAGAAAACTGAAAGAATTTTCAAAGAAAACGATTTGCATTCATTAGTCTTTTTCCTTTTATTCAACTTTGACAACAAGACAGGCGTCTCCCAGGGGGTCACCTCTCGGGCCAATCCTCTTCCTGATTCACATGAATGATCTGCCTAAGAATATACCCAGTTCATTTGTAAAGATCTATGCCGATGATAGGACGATATACGGGCTCTCTTGATGATCAACGTTTGGCGACATATCACTCTGCCGACATAACACTAACTGGCTGCTCACATTCAATGCATCGAGAACCAATCTAGTTACATTCCATCACCGCCGATTGGACCCCGAACTACCGCCAGTCACGATGAACGGATCTCCCTCGGGGAGGCTCTGTGCCTTGAGAAACTATTGAGCCTTAAACTCACACCAGACCTCAAGTGGAACTCGTACACAGATGAAGATCGCTAAAGATGCAGGTAAAATAATCGGCTTCCTGTACCGCTCCAGTAAGTACCTGACTCCTCATGCTATCTTTATAAGAGCCAGATCAGGCTGAAAATGGAGTACTGTTGTCATATTTGGGTGGGAGCTGCCCAGTCCACAACTTTCCTGTCTCGGTAGAGCCCAAAAGCATGTCTACGTCCTTGTGGGTGACAAATTATTTTCCACCCTGCAAACTCTCTCTCACAGGCAGGATGTGGCAACCCTCTCACTCATCTATCACTACTTCCATGGAAAGTGCTCGACGAACTACATTCCTTGGTTCCGCCAGCTCTAACATTTACGGCTATTGTAGCAAAGCACCCACGTATTCCATTGGGGCGAAGTAAGTTCCACTCGAACAGCTTCTTCTTACAAACACCCAAGAGGATATTTCCCCGATCACTAAAATCCTCCCCTCCTATCCATATAAACTATCCCTTAACGTAACCCTCTATCCCAAGTGGCTCTCGGGCCTTGTACAGGGTGAATCCTACTGTAAAAAATTATCAACCAATATTTCTACAATCTTAACTTGTTCAAGTCTAGACTTAACCATTATCCTCCCCTCCTATCCATATAAACTATCCCTTAACGTAACCCTCTATCCCGAGTGGTTCTCGGGCCTTGTACAGGGTGAACACTACTGTAAAAAAATTATCAACCAATATTTCTACAATCTTAACCTGTTCAAGTCTAGACTTAAACGTTATCCCCCCTCCTATCCATATAAATTACCCTTAATGTAACCGTCTACCTTGAGTGGCCACCGGGCCTTCTAAGGAATGAACCTTACTGTAAAAAAGATTTATCCAAATTTATTAGCAGCCACAATCTTAACAATGTTAAATATGCAGATGACACGGTGTTGGTAGCCGATACAGAAAGGAAAATGCAGGAATTCCTACAGAAGGTAGTGAAGGAAAGCAAGAAGAAAGGACTAATCATGAATTGTAAGTAGACAATCTATGGCTGTCAGCAAGACGAATAGACCAAGAATTGGAGATACAAAATCAAGCAAGAAATTTGAAATCTCTGGAAGTGCCGTAACAGGAAAGAAAATGTGGCACCGAAATCCGTAGGCGCACACACACATATATATATATATATATATATATATATATATATATATATATATATATATATATATATATATATATATAGTTAGTTCAATACAATAAGTAGAGTTTTCGACAGGCGTTCATGTTCTTGGCTTTTTCTTTTTTTATACCATTTTTTTCCTTCGATATTGATTTGATCATTTGCAAATCAAGAAACCGAAGTTTTTCCGAAACGAGTGTAGGTTACTTATATTTATAAGATTACTACTACTACTACTACTAAATATATATATATATATATATATATATATATATATATATATATATATATATATATATATATATATATATATATATATATATATTATATATGGTATATAAAATGTATATATATATATATTATATGGTATAAAATATATATATATATATATGTTATAAAATGACAATTGGAAAAAATCTTGGTTTTTTGCCGACGCGTTGCGTCTTCCGACTTTTTCAAGACAAAAATGAAATCGAAATGTCATTGTTGTTATAGTTACATCAAAAAATACAAATTTAAAAAGATAGACGCTTCTATCAAAGCCTTTTTCTGGTTAATGTAAATTTCCTTTATACCAAGAGATTTTTTCTTAAATCTAAATAAATAAAATCTAAGATTTTTTTTTTCCAATTGTTATTTTATACCAATTTGTCTAGACCACAGAATTAATCTGGGAATTTAAGTATATATATATATATATATATATATATATATATATATATATATATATATATATATATATATATATATGTATCGGAAAGATATCCGAAAGAACGAAAGTAATATATAAATTCCATTTTCGACTCTCACCCGTCGAAGTGCAGTTGAAATGCACTGAAACCAAGTTGCACCTTTGTAGTGAGTAAAATGGTTTTGTCTATATGATAAAACTATAGTAATACTGGGTGTAACAGCAAAAATGTCCAAATCATGTAACAGCATATGTGTCCATCCCACAAAATGTTGAATATCTAAAAAAAACACTAAATTGAGCCTCTTTTTTGCAGGTTGTCAGATAAGACGGTTAGCTATCGTGACACTCTTTGTCTTAAGAATCACTGAAAATACTTTGAGTTATTCAGCTAGAAAGAGAACGGGTTAAAATCGTTTGTCGCAATGAGCAATGGTAAGAGGAAAAAGATTATTCAGACCTTCATCTTCAAACTCCATTCAAGAACCATCAAGAGGACGCTAAATAAATTTAAAAAAGAGGGAACAGTAGAGAGGAAAACTGGATCAGGAGGTCACGACAGGAAGAAGGGTCATCATTTCATTTCAGAGCTATAGAGATCAAGTAGAAAAGATCCAACTCAATCCATAAAACGTTTGGTACATGAGAGAGGAATTTCATCTATGGCAGTCCAAAGTGCATTTAAAAAAGACTTGAAGTGAAATCGTACGTGAAACCTGTGAGGCATCTTATTACTTCAGGACAGAAAGTTAGACGGTTAGAGAGGACGAAGATCATCTTGAATAATCCGAAAATGATCCTGGAATTATATATATATAGCATAAGTATGTTATAAAATCACTACAAAAATAGCCATTTCACAAATATAAAAACTCCCAAAATGGCTATTTTTGTAGTGATTTTATAACATATTTATGTTATAATTTTTAATAAACAATTATATATGCTCTACTCTGTATTGAGCACTCTTTTAAGAATAGTAATTGTTGGTTATTAGAATTTATTCCGTATACACCAATCCTAGACTTGTATATATATATATATATATATATATAATATATATATATATATATATATATATATATATATATATATATATATGAACTTAATTTCAATACTTCATGATCTTCCGATCCCTTAGCTATAATTAATAAACATATCATTTTCGTTGATCATCGATTTCATCATGATTCTTCTGTTAAACTTGAAGAATAATTATACATTCTTGTTACTCAATAGCAGTCCAATAGTGTTATAAAAACCTCGGTGTTTTTAATCATTTCTGGAATACAACTTTTCAAAGATTAATCTAATACATGGAAAATTTAGTTTTTACACGATTTGGGCAATTTGCTGTTACACACGGAATATATATATATATATATATATATATATATATATATATATATATATATAATAAACGCTTGAATATGTAGGTCATTAAATGACCCATGTCCTTTGTGCATACTTGAGAAACTATATATTACTAGGTTTATAAAAAATAAAATTTTCTTAATCAAAGAAATGAAATAGCTATTCTTTGCCGACACTGTCAAAAATTTTCCTTAAGTAATGTTCAATTAAAAAAAATGAAAAATGAAATATACATATTTATATTTGATATTTAATAATAATTTTTAAATAATTTAGATAATTCTATTACATTTTTTTGTTTTCTAAGATGTATAGT
>CAXIWW010000632.1:45000-57500 GCA_964036315.1 Acanthosepion esculentum | reverse complement strand
GGATCACTCTTTCTCGACTGTCCTCTATTAGTATACGGATCACTCAATTTATTCTATCCTCTATTATTATACGGATCTCTCTTTCTACACTATCCCCTATCTCTCGACTATTCACTATACTATTTCTCTTTACCGATATCCACACGGATCATACGGACCAATCCTAAAAATATTGTCGGTATTCAAAATCCCTGTAAGGTATTGATATGCTTTGAAGCAAAATCCACCAAACGTAACCTATTCTGTTAAAATAATCCACAGTGATCCCTTTTTTCCTGGCAATACTAACGTGATGTCTTTTCCCCACAACAGTCGCCTCTTTTTGTCGCTTCATAACAAGAGCAAACATTTCCTGAATGATGCTAAGTAGCCCGAGTATTATATAGGAATAAAGCGTCGCTGCCGACACTGGAGTTTGAACACAGATCACCAGAGAACAAACACAAGTGATCCCATTTTGAATGAGTAGATCACGTGATAATAAAGGAAATGTATATATGGGAATTAGTGTGGCGTCTAAATGATCGTTATTTCTAGTCTATCCTCTATTACTATACGGGTCGCTATCCTCTATACTATTCACTATACTATTTCTCTATATTGGTCACTACACAGATTACTATTCAGTGGTTACTATTCGAGCGAGACTTATCGAGCAAGTGCTGTTAGTGCGATTGTTATTCAAAGGCGACTGACGCCACTATTTTACGATAGTCGTATCTGCGATTACAAAGTCTCTACTACAACGAGCATTACGAAAGTGACGACGCATATTCGTTGACATTACAAAAGTGGCAACGAGTGTTTGTTGACATCACACAACCTAGACAGGCATTGCCTATCACAAGTTAGGTTCTTGTAACTACTAATCGAATATGACTGTGGCTGCCACCAATGAATCCTGTTAGGACTTCTAATTCTCTCAGAATCACCTCACTGTATGGCCTGTATACGTCCGGTGAGAAGGCTCATCCTTGTCTTACACTGTTTATATTTTTGTATATTTACTGAATTCCTTTTCTGTATTTATGAAGGCGGTTTGCAGCTTGTATAGGTTTTGGATTATTTTAATATCCTTCTCAAATATATCATCGTCCTGAATATGGTAATGAAGATAAGGATATCAGTCTAAATAATGTAAATAATGCAAGTAATCATAATACCTCATCTCAGAGATATAGACAGATATATAGAGAGACATAGACATAAAGGCCGGAGCGGACAACGGCCGAAACGTTGTGAATATGGCAATGAAGATGAGGATAACAGTCCGAATAATGTAAATAATGCAAGTAATCATAATATCTCATCTCAGAGATATAGACAGATATATAGAGAGACATAGACATAAAGGCCGGAGCGTACAACGGCCGAAACGTTGTGAATGTGGCAATGAAGATGAGGATAACAATCTGAATAATGTAAATAATACAAGTAAACTGATTTCTTACAGAGAATACATATTCTATTTATACGAACTTATCCTAAAAATCATGTCGACATTAAATAACCCACTGAGTTGTTGATATGCCGTAAAACAAAGTAAACCAAACTCAACCAGATCAGATGTATCATAGCTAGCAGTTCCTATGGTTTCTTTGGTAGGAACTCGTACAAAGAGAAAAGGCGAAAAAATAATACCGTAAAATGTGAAAAGGAAAGAAAGGACATTTTTGGCGTTACTCAAATTATTCCTATTTTCATATTTCTTCCGATCTCGGCATTCCGACATATTTTTGTTTTGTTGCTTTTTCCGATTTCATGTCTTCCACGCTGACAAGTGGATGCCTAATATGGGAAAGAGTTGTCGAAGACGGATGGAAAAAGTGCGACGAATTCCTGATGTGAAGAATTTAGGGAAAAGGAAAGACGCCGAGATGGAAAGAGACAGGAGGAGGAGAAAAAGAAGGAGGATGAGAAAAGAAGAAGAAAATGTTGAAGATGATGATGATGATGATGATGATGATGATGAAGATGAAGAATAAGAAAAATGTGAATGACTAATGAGTAAAAAAGTAATAAAAAAAACAATAAATCGACGAACAATGAAAAGAATAAATATAAGGAAAAAGAAGAAAAAACAGAAACTGAAAAGGAATGAGAGAGAAACAAATTGATGAATGAAAAAGAAGGAATGAAAAATATATTAAAAACGGCAATGATGAAAGAAAGAAACATAGAAAAGAAAGAGAAGTGTGAAAATTCGAAGATCTTAAAACTTAAAATATGACAAAGAAAAAGCAAAACACAAACGAGAAAAAGGAAGGAAAAATGAAAGCAAAATTATATTGAAGACAGAAACAACAGAATTTGAAACAATGAAAGAAAAAAATGAAAGAAATTAATGTAACAGAAGAAAGAAAGACGCACCAAGATGAACATGACAAGTGACGGAGACTACAAGACAAGAAAGAAAGAAAGAAAGAAAGAAAGAAAGAAAGAAAGAAAGAAAGAAAAACGCATCAAGATGAACATGACAAGGGACGGAGACTACAAGACAAGAAAGAAAGAAAGAAAGAAAGAAAGAAAGAAAGAAAGAAAGAAAGAAAGAAAGAAAGACGCACCAAGATGAACATGACAAGTGACGGAGACTACAAGACAAGAAAGAAAGAAAGAAAGAAAGAAAGAAAGAAAGAATGAAAGAAAGAAAGACGCACCAAGATGAACATGACAAGTGACGGAGACTACAAGACAAGAAAGAAAGAAAGAAAGAAAGAAAGAAAGAAAGAAAGAAAGAAAGAAAGAAAAACGCACCAAGATGAACATGACAAGTGACGGAGACTACAAGACAAGAAAGAAAGAAAGAAAGAAAGAAAGAAAGAAAGAAAGAAAGAAAGAAAGAAAGAAAGACGCACCAAGATGAACATGACAAGTGACGGAGACTACAAGACAAGAAAGAAAGAAAGAAAGAAAGAAAGAAAGAAAGAAAGAAAGAAAGACGCACCAAGATGAACATGACAAGTGACGGAGACTACAAGACAAGAAAGAAAGAAAGAAAGAAAGAAAGAAAGAAAGAATGAAAGAAAGAAAGACGCACCAAGATGAACATGACAAGTGACGGAGACTACAAGACAAGAAAGAAAGAAAGAAAGAAAGAAAGAAAGAAAGAAAGAAAGAAAGAAAGAAAGAAAAACGCACCAAGATGAACATGACAAGTGACGGAGACTACAAGACAAGAAAGAAAGAAAGAAAGAAAGAAAGAAAGAAAGAAAGAAAGAAAGAAAGAAAGAAAGACGCACCAAGATGAACATGACAAGTGACGGAGACTACAAGACAAGAAAGAAAGAAAGAAAGAAAGAAAGAAAGAAAGAATGAAAGAAAGAAAGACGCACCAAGATGAACATGACAAGTGACGGAGACTACAAGACAAGAAAGAAAGAAAGAAAGAAAGAAAGAAAGAAAGAAAGAAAGAAAGAAAGAAAGAAAGAAAAACGCACCAAGATGAACATGACAAGTGACGGAGACTACAAGACAAGAAAGAAAGAAAGAAAGAAAGAAAGAAAGAAAGAAAGAAAGAAAGAAAGAAAGACGCACCAAGATGAACATGACAAGTGACGGAGACTACAAGACAAGAAAGAAAGAAAGAAAGAAAGAAAGAAAGAAAGAATGAAAGAAAGAAAGACGCACCAAGACGAACATGACAAGTGACGGAGACTACAAGACAAGAAAGAAAGAAAGAAAGAAAGAAAGAAAGAAAGAAAGAAAGAAAGAAAGAAAGAAAAACGCACCAAGATGAACATGACAAGTGACGGAGACTACAAGACAAGAAAGAAAGAAAGAAAGAAAGAAAGAAGAAAGAAAGAAAGAAAGAAAGAAAGACGCACCAAGATGAACATGACAAGTGACGGAGACTACAAGACAAGAAAGAAAGAAAGAAAGAAAGAAAGAAAGAAAGAAAGAAAGAAAGAAAGACGCACCAAGATGAACATGACAAGTGACGGAGACTACAAGACAAGAAAGAAAGAAAGAAAGAAAGAAAGAAAGAAAGAAAGAATGAAAGAAAGAAAGACGCACCAAGATGAACATGACAAGTGACGGAGACTACAAGACAAGAAAGAAAGAAAGAAAGAAAGAAAGAAAGAAAGAAAGAAAGAAAGAAAGAAAGAAAAACGCACCAAGATGAACATGACAAGTGACGGAGACTACAAGACAAGAAAGAAAGAAAGAAAGAAAGAAAGAAAGAAAGAAAGAAAGAAAGAAAGACGCACCAAGATGAACATGACAAGTGACGGAGACTACAAGACAAGAAAGAAAGAAAGAAAGAAAGAAAGAAAGAAAGAATGAAAGAAAGAAAGACGCACCAAGATGAACATGACAAGTGACGGAGACTACAAGACAAGAAAGAAAGAAAGAAAGAAAGAAAGAAAGAAAGAAAGAAAGAAAGAAAGAAAGAAAAACGCACCAAGATGAACATGACAAGTGACGGAGACTACAAGACAAGAAAGAAAGAAAGAAAGAAAGAAAGAAAGAAAGAAAGAAAGAAAGAAAGACGCATCAAGATGAACATGACAAGTGACGGAGACTACAAGACAAGAAAGAAAGAAAGAAAGAAAGAAAGAAAGAAAGAAAGAAAGAAAGAAAGACGCACCAAGATGAACATGACAAGTGACGGAGACTACAAGACAAGAAAGAAAGAAAGAAAGAAAGAAAGAAAGAAAGAAAGAAAGAAAGAAAGAAAGACGCACCAAGATGAACATGACAAGTGACGGAGACTACAAGACAAGAAAGAAAGAAAGAAAGAAAGAAAGAAAGAAAGAAAGAAAGAAAGAAAGAAAGACGCACCAAGATGAACATGACAAGTGACGGAGACTACAAGACAAGAAAGAAAGAAAGAAAGAAAGAAAGAAAGAAAGAAAGAAAGAAAGAAAGAAAGACGCACCAAGATGAACATGACAAGTGACGGAGACTACAAGACAAGAAAGAAAGAAAGAAAGAAAGAAAGAAAGAAAGAATGAAAGAAAGAAAGACGCACCAAGATGAACATGACAAGTGACGGAGACTACAAGACAAGAAAGAAAGAAAGAAAGAAAGAAAGAAAGAAAGAAAGAAAGAAAGAAAGAAAGACGCACCAAGATGAACATGACAAGTGACGGAGACTACAAGACAAGAAAGAAAGAAAGAAAGAAAGAAAGAAAGAAAGAAAGAAAGAAAGACGCACCAAGATGAACATGACCTACAAGACAAGAAAGAAAGAAAGAAAGAAAGAAAGAAAGAAAGAAAGAATGAAAGAAAGAAAGACGCACCAAGATGAACATGACAAGTGACGGAGACTACAAGACAAGAAAGAAAGAAAGAAAGAAAGAAAGAAAGAAAGAAAGAAAGAAAGAAAGAAAGACGCACCAAGATGAACATGACAAGTGACGGAGACTACAAGACAAGAAAGAAAGAAAGAAAGGAAAGAAAGAAAGAAAGAAAGAAAGAAAGAAAGAAAGACGCACCAAGATGAACATGACAAGTGACGGAGACTACAAGACAAGAAAGAAAGAAAGAAAGAAAGAAAGAAAGAAAGAATGAAAGAAAGAAAGACGCACCAAGATGAACATGACAAGTGACGGAGACTACAAGACAAGAAAGAAAGAAAGAAAGAAAGAAAGAAAGAAAGAAAGAAAGAAAGAAAGAAAGAAAAACGCACCAAGATGAACATGACAAGTGACGGAGACTACAAGACAAGAAAGAAAGAAAGAAAGAAAGAAAGAAAGAAAGAAAGAAAGAAAGAAAGACGCATCAAGATGAACATGACAAGTGACGGAGACTACAAGACAAGAAAGAAAGAAAGAAAGAAAGAAAGAAAGAAAGAATGAAAGAAAGAAAGACGCACCAAGATGAACATGACAAGTGACGGAGACTACAAGACAAGAAAGAAAGAAAGAAAGAAAGAAAGAAAGAAAGAAAGAAAGAAAGAAAGAAAGAAAGAAAGACGCATCAAGATGAACATGACAAGTGACGGAGACTACAAGACAAGAAAGAAAGAAAGAAAGAAAGAAAGAAAGAAAGAAAGAAAGAAAGAAAGAAAGACGCACCAAGATGAACATGACAAGTGACGGAGACTACAAGACAAGAAAGAAAGAAAGAAAGAAAGAAAGAAAGAAAGAAAGAAAGAAAGAAAGACGCACCAAGATGAACATGACAAGTGACGGAGACTACAAGACAAGAAAGAAAGAAAGAAAGAAAGAAAGAAAGAAAGAAAGAATGAAAGAAAGAAAGACGCACCAAGATGAACATGACAAGTGACGGAGACTACAAGACAAGAAAGAAAGAAAGAAAGAAAGAAAGAATGAAAGAAAGAAAGACGCACCAAGATGAACATGACAAGTGACGGAGACTACAAGACAAGAAAGAAAGAAAGAAAGAAAGAAAGAAAGAAAGAATGAAAGAAAGAAAGACGCACCAAGATGAACATGACAAGTGACGGAGACTACAAGACAAGAAAGAAAGAAAGAAAGAAAGAAAGAAAGAAAGAAAGAATGAAAGAAAGAAAGACGCACCAAGATGAACATGACAAGTGACGGAGACTACAAGACAAGAAAGAAAGAAAGAAAGAAAGAAAGAAAGAAAGAATGAAAGAAAGAAAGACGCACCAAGATGAACATGACAAGTGACGGAGACTACAAGACAAGAAAGAAAGAAAGAAAGAAAGAAAGAAAGAAAGAAAGAAAGAAAGAAAGAAAGACGCACCAAGATGAACATGACAAGTGACGGAGACTACAAGACAAGAAAGAAAGAAAGAAAGAAAGAAAGAAAGAAAGAAAGAAAGAAAGAAAGAAAGAAAGACGCACCAAGATGAACATGACAAGTGACGGAGACTACAAGACAAGAAAGAAAGAAAGAAAGAAAGAAAGAAAGAAAGAAAGAAAGAATGAAAGAAAGAAAGACGCACCAAGATGAACATGACAAGTGACGGAGACTACAAGACAAGAAAGAAAGAAAGAAAGAAAGAAAGAAAGAATGAAAGAAAGAAAGAAAGACGCACCAAGATGAACATGACAAGTGACGGAGACTACAAGACAAGAAAGAAAGAAAGAAAGAAAGAAAGAAAGAAAGAATGAAAGAAAGAAAGACGCACCAAGATGAACATGACAAGTGACGGAGACTACAAGACAAGAAAGAAAGAAAGAAAGAAAGAAAGAAAGAAAGACGCACCAAGATGAACATGACAAGTGACGGAGACTACAAGACAAGAAAGAAAGAAAGAAAGAAAGAAAGAAAGAATGAAAGAAAGAAAGACGCACCAAGATGAACATGACAAGTGACGGAGACTACAAGACAAGAAAGAAAGAAAGAAAGAAAGAAAGAAAGAAAGAAAGAAAGAAAGACGCACCAAGATGAACATGACAAGTGACGGAGACTACAAGACAAGAAAGAAAGAAAGAAAGAAAGAAAGAAAGAAAGAAAGAATGAAAGAAAGAAAGACGCACCAAGATGAACATGACAAGTGACGGAGACTACAAGACAAGAAAGAAAGAAAGAAAGAAAGAAAGAATGAAAGAAAGAAAGACGCACCAAGATGAACATGACAAGTGACGGAGACTACAAGACAAGAAAGAAAGAAAGAAAGAAAGAAAGAAAGAAAGAAAGACGCACCAAGATGAACATGACAAGTGACGGAGACTACAAGACAAGAAAGAAAGAAAGAAAGAAAGAAAGAAAGAAAGAATGAAAGAAAGAAAGACGCACCAAGATGAACATGACAAGTGACGGAGACTACAAGACAAGAAAGAAAGAAAGAAAGAAAGAAAGAAAGAAAGAAAGAATGAAAGAAAAGAAAGACGCACCAAGATGAACATGACAAGTGACGGAGACTACAAGACAAGAAAGAAAGAAGAAAGAAAGAAAGAAAGAAAAGAAAGAAAGAAAGAAAGAAAGACGCATCAAGATGAACATGACAAGTGACGGAGACTACAAGACAAGAAAGAAAGAAAGAAAGAAAGAAAGAAAGAAAGAAAGAAAGAAAGAAAGAAAGACGCACCAAGATGAACATGACAAGTGACGGAGACTACAAGACAAGAAAGAAAGAAAGAAAGAAAGAAAGAAAGAAAGAAAGAAAGAAAGAAAGACGCACCAAGATGAACATGACAAGTGACGGAGACTACAAGACAAGAAAGAAAGAAAGAAAGAAAGAAAGAAAGAAAGAATGAAAGAAAGAAAGACGCACCAAGATGAACATGACAAGTGACGGAGACTACAAGACAAGAAAGAAAGAAAGAAAGAAAGAAAGAAAGAAAGAAAGAAAGAATGAAAGAAAGAAAGACGCACCAAGATGAACATGACAAGTGACGGAGACTACAAGACAAGAAAGAAAGAAAGAAAGAAAGAAAGAAAGAAAGAATGAAAGAAAGAAAGACGCACCAAGATGAACATGACAAGTGACGGAGACTACAAGACAAGAAAGAAAGAAAGAAAGAAAGAAAGAAAGAAAGAAAGAATGAAAGAAAGAAAGACGCACCAAGATGAACATGACAAGTGACGGAGACTACAAGACAAGAAAGAAAGAAAGAAAGAAAGAAAGAAAGAAAGAAAGAAAGAAAGAAAGAAAGACGCACCAAGATGAACATGACAAGTGACGGAGACTACAAGACAAGAAAGAAAGAAAGAAAGAAAGAAAGAAAGAAAGAATGAAAGAAAGAAAGACGCACCAAGATGAACATGACAAGTGACGGAGACTACAAGACAAGAAAGAAAGAAAGAAAGAAAGAAAGAAAGAAAGAATGAAAGAAAGAAAGACGCACCAAGATGAACATGACAAGTGACGGAGACTACAAGACAAGAAAGAAAGAAAGAAAGAAAGAAAGAAAGAATGAAAGAAAGAAAGACGCACCAAGATGAACATGACAAGTGACGGAGACTACAAGACAAGAAAGAAAGAAAGAAAGAAAGAAAGAAAGAAAGAAAGAAAGAAAGAAAGAAAGAAAGACGCACCAAGATGAACATGACAAGTGACGGAGACTACAAGACAAGAAAGAAAGAAAGAAAGAAAGAAAGAAAGAAAGAATGAAAGAAAGAAAGACGCACCAAGATGAACATGACAAGTGACGGAGACTACAAGACAAGAAAGAAAGAAAGAAAGAAAGAAAGAAAGAAAGAATGAAAGAAAGAAAGACGCACCAAGATGAACATGACAAGTGACGGAGACTACAAGACAAGAAAGAAAGAAAGAAAGAAAGAAAGAAAGAAAGAAAGAATGAAAGAAAGAAAGACGCACCAAGATGAACATGACAAGTGACGGAGACTACAAGACAAGAAAGAAAGAAAGAAAGAAAGAAAGAAAGAAAGAAAGAATGAAAGAAAGAAAGACGCACCAAGATGAACATGACAAGTGACGGAGACTACAAGACAAGAAAGAAAGAAAGAAAGAAAGAAAGAAAGAAAGAATGAAAGAAAGAAAGACGCACCAAGATGAACATGACAAGTGACGGAGACTACAAGACAAGAAAGAAAGAAAGAAAGAAAGAAAGAAAGAAAGAAAGAATGAAAGAAAGAAAGACGCACCAAGATGAACATGACAAGTGACGGAGACTACAAGACAAGAAAGAAAGAAAGAAAGAAAGAAAGAAAGAATGAAAGAAAGAAAGACGCACCAAGATGAACATGACAAGTGACGGAGACTACAAGACAAGAAAGAAAGAAAGAAAGAAAGAAAGAAAGAAAGAATGACAGAAAGAAAGACGCACCAAGATGAACATGACAAGTGACGGAGACTACAAGACAAGAAAGAAAGAAAGAAAGAAAGAAAGAAGAAAGAAAGAATGAAAGAAAGAAAGAGGCACCAAGATGAACATGACAAGTGACGGAGACTACAAGACAAGAAAGAAAGAAAGAAAGAAAGAAAGAATGAAAGAAAGAAAGACGCACCAAGATGAACATGACAAGTGACGGAGACTACAAGACAAGAAAGAAAGAAAGAAAGAAAGAAAGAAAGAAAGAAAGAAAGAAAGAAAGAAAGACGCATCAAGATGAACATGACAAGTGACGGAGACTACAAGACAAGAAAGAAAGAAAGAAAGAAAGAAAGAAAGAAAGAAAGAAAGAAAGAAAGAAAGACGCACCAAGATGAACATGACAAGTGACGGAGACTACAAGACAAGAAAGAAAGAAAGAAAGAAAGAAAGAAAGAAAGAAAGAAAGAAAGAAAGAAAGAAAGAAAGAAAGAAAGAAAGAAAGAAAGACGCACCAAGATGAACATGACAAGTGACGGCGACTACAAGACAAGAAAGAAAGAAAGAAAGAAAGAAAGAAAGAAAGAAAGAAAGAAAGACGCACCAAGATGAACATGACAAGTGACGGAGACTACAAGACAAGAAAGAAAGAAAGAAAGAAAGAAAGAAAGAAAGAAAGAAAGAAAGAAAGAAAGAAAGAAAGACGCATCAAGATGAACATGACAAGTGACGGAGACTACAAGACAAGAAAGAAAGAAAGAAAGAAAGAAAGAAAGAAAGAAAGAAAGAAAGAAAGAAAGAAAGAAAGAAAGAAAGACGCACCAAGATGAACATGACAAGTGACGGAGACTACAAGACAAGAAAGAAAGAAAGAAAGAAAGAAAGAAAGAAAGAAAGAAAGAAAGACGCATCAAGATGAACATGACAAGTGACGGAGACTACAAGACAAGAAAGAAAGAAAGAAAGAAAGAAAGAAAGAAAGAAAGAAAGAAAGACGCACCAAGATGAACATGACAAGTGACGGAGACTACAAGACAAGAAAGAAAGAAAGAAAGAAAGAAAGAAAGAAGAAAGAAAGAAAGAAAGAAAGACGCATCAAGATGAACATGACAAGTGACGGAGACTACAAGACAAGAAAGAAAGAAAGAAAGAAAGAAAGAAAGAAAGAAAGAAAGAAAGAAAGACGCACCAAGATGAACATGACAAGTGACGGAGACTACAAGACAAGAAAGAAAGAAAGAAAGAAAGAAAGAAAGAAAGAAAGAAAGACGCATCAAGATGAACATGACAAGTGACGGAGACTACAAGACAAGAAAGAAAGAAAGAAAGAAAGAAAGAAAGAAAGAAAGAAAGAAAGACGCACCAAGATGAACATGACAAGTGACGGAGACTACAAGACAAGAAAGAAAGAAAGAAAGAAAGAAAGAAAGAAAGAAAGAAAGAAAGAAAGAAAGACGCATCAAGATGAACATGACAAGTGACGGAGACTACAAGACAAGAAAGAAAGAAAGAAAGAAAGAAAGAAAGAAGAAAGAAAGAAAGAAAGAAAGACGCACCAAGATGAACATGACAAGTGACGGAGACTACAAGACAAGAAAGAAAGAAAGAAAGAAAGAAAGAAAGAAAGAAAGAAAGAAAGAAAGACGCACCAAGATGAACATGACAAGTGACGGAGACTACAAGACAAGAAAGAAAGGAAAGAAAGAAAGAAAGAAAGAAAGAAAGAAAGAAAGAAAGACGCATCAAGATGAACATGACAAGTGACGGAGACTACAAGACAAGAAAGAAAGAAAGAAAGAAAGAAAGAAAGAAAGAAAGAAAGACGCACCAAGATGAACATGACAAGTGACGGAGACTACAAGACAAGACAAGAAAGAAAGAAAGAAAGAAAGAAAGAAAGAAAGAAAGAAAGAAAGAAAGAAAGAAGAAAGACGCACCAAGATGAACATGACAAGTGACGGAGACTACAAGACAAGAAAGAAAGAAAGAAAGAAAGAAAGAAAGAAAGAAAGAAAGAAAGAAAGAAAGAAAGAAGACGCATCAAGATGAACATGACAAGTGACGGAGACTACAAGACAAGAAAGAAAGAAAGAAAGAAAGAAAGAAAGAAAGAAAGAAAGAAAGACGCACCAAGATGAACATGACAAGTGACGGAGACTACAAGACAAGAAAGAAAGAAAGAAAGAAAGAAAGAAAGAAAGAAAGAAAGACGCACCAAGATGAACATGACAAGTGACGGAGACTACAAGACAAGAAAGAAAGAAAGAAAGAAAGAAAGAAAGAAAGAAAGAAAGAAAGAAAGAAAGACGCAGCAAGATGAACATGACAAGTGACGGAGACTACAAGACAAGAAAGAAAGAAAGAAAGAAAGAAAGAAAGAAAGAAAGAAAGAAAGAAAGAAAGACGCATCAAGATGAACATGACAAGTGACGGAGACTACAAGACAAGAAAGAAAGAAAGAAAGAAAGAAAGAAAGAAAGAAAGAAAGAAAGAAAGAAAGAAAGAAAGAAAGAAAGACGCATCAAGATGAACATGACAAGTGACGGAGACTACAAGACAAGAAAGAAAGAAAGAAAGAAAGAAAGAAAGAAAGAAAGAAAGAAAGAAAGAAAGAAAGACGCACCAAGATGAACATGACAAGTGACGGAGACTACAAGACAAGAAAGAAAGAAAGAAAGAAAGAAAGAAAGAAAGAAAGAAAGAAAGAAAGAAAGAAAGACGCACCAAGATGAACATGACAAGTGACGGAGACTACAAGACAAGAAAGAAAGAAAGAAAGAAAGAAAGAAAGAAAGAAAGAAAGAAAGAAAGAAAGAAAGACGCATCAAGATGAACATGACAAGTGAC
>CAXIWW010000632.1:2500-40000 GCA_964036315.1 Acanthosepion esculentum | reverse complement strand
GTGACGGAGACTACAAGACAAGAAAGAAAGAAAGAAAGAAAGAAAGAAAGAAAGAAAGAAAGAAAGAAAGAAAGAAAGACGCATCAAGATGAACATGACAAGTGACGGAGACTACAAGACAAGAAAGAAAGAAAGAAAGAAAGAAAGAAAGAAAGAAAGAAAGAAAGAAAGAAAGACGCATCAAGATGAACATGACAAGTGACGGAGACTACAAGACAAGAAAGAAAGAAAGAAAGAAAGAAAGAAAGAAAGAAAGAAAGAAAGAAAGAAAGAAAGAAAGAAAGAAAGAAAGACGCACCAAGATGAACATGACAAGTGACGGAGACTACAAGACAAGAAAGAAAGAAAGAAAGAAAGAAAGAAAGAAAGAAAGAAAGAAAGAAAGAAAGAAAGAAAGAAAGACGCATCAAGATGAACATGACAAGTGACGGAGACTACAAGACAAGAAAGAAAGAAAGAAAGAAAGAAAGAAAGAAAGAAAGAAAGAAAGAAAGACGCATCAAGATGAACATGACAAGTGACGGAGACTACAAGACAAGAAAGAAAGAAAGAAAGAAAGAAAGAAAGAAAGAAAGAAAGAAAGAAAGAAAGAAAGAAAGACGCATCAAGAGGAACATGACAAGTGACGGAGACTACAAGACAAGAAAGAAAGAAAGAAAGAAAGAAAGAAAGAAAGAAAGAAAGAAAGAAAGAAAGACGCATCAAGATGAACATGACAAGTGACGGAGACTACAAGACAAGAAAGAAAGAAAGAAAGAAAGAAAGAAAGAAAGAAAGAAAGAAAGAAAGAAAGAAAGACGCACCAAGATGAACATGACAAGTGACGGAGACTACAAGACAAGAAAGAAAGAAAGAAAGAAAGAAAGAAAGAAAGAAAGAAAGAAAGAAAGAAAGAAAGAAAAACGCATCAAGATGAACATGACAAGTGACGGAGACTACAAGACAAGAAAGAAAGAAAGAAAGAAAGAAAGAAAGAAAGAAAGAAAGAAAGAAAGAAAGAAAGACGCATCAAGATGAACATGACAAGTGACGGAGACTACAAGACAAGAAAGAAAGAAAGAAAGAAAGAAAGAAAGAAAGAAAGAAAGAAAGAAAGAAAGAAAGAAAGACGCACCAAGATGAACATGACAAGTGACGGAGACTACAAGACAAGAAAGAAAGAAAGAAAGAAAGAAAGAAAGAAAGAAAGAAAGAAAGAAAGACGCACCAAGATGAACATGACAAGTGACGGAGACTACAAGACAAGAAAGAAAGAAAGAAAGAAAGAAAGAAAGAAAGAAAGAAAGAAAGAAAGAAAGAAAGAAAGAAAGAAAGAAAGACGCATCAAGATGAACATGACAAGTGACGGAGACTACAAGACAAGAAAGAAAGAAAGAAAGAAAGAAAGAAAGAAAGAAAGAAAGAAAGAAAGACGCATCAAGATGAACATGACAAGTGACGGAGACTACAAGACAAGAAAGAAAGAAAGAAAGAAAGAAAGAAAGAAAGAAAGAAAGAAAGACGCACCAAGATGAACATGACAAGTGACGGAGACTACAAGACAAGAAAGAAAGAAAGAAAGAAAGAAAGAAAGAAAGAAAGAAAGAAAGAAAGAAAGAAAGAAAGACGCACCAAGATGAACATGACAAGTGACGGAGACTACAAGACAAGAAAGAAAGAAAGAAAGAAAGAAAGAAAGAAAGAAAGAAAGAAAGAAAGAAAGAAAGAAAGAAAGAAAAACGCATCAAGATGAACATGACAAGTGACGGAGACTACAAGACAAGAAAGAAAGAAAGAAAGAAAGAAAGAAAGAAAGAAAGAAAGAAAGAAAGAAAGAAAGAAAGACGCATCAAGATGAACATGACAAGTGACGGAGACTACAAGACAAGAAAGAAAGAAAGAAAGAAAGAAAGAAAGAAAGAAAGAAAGAAAAACGCATCAAGATGAACATGACAAGTGACAGAGACTACAAGACAAGAAAGAAAGAAAGAAAGAAAGAAAGAAAGAAAGAAAGAAAGAAAGAAAGACGCACCAAGATGAACATGACAAGTGACGGAGACTACAAGACAAGAAAGAAAGAAAGAAAGAAAGAAAGAAAGAAAGAAAGAAAGAAAAACGCATCAAGATGAACATGACAAGTGACGGAGACTACAAGACAAGAAAGAAAGAAAGAAAGAAAGAAAGAAAGAAAGAAAGATAGAAAGAAAGACGCACCAAGATGAACATGACAAGTGACGGAGACTACAAGACAAGAAAGAAAGAAAGAAAGAAAGAAAGAAAGAAAGAAAGAAAGAAAGAAAGAAAGAAAGAAAGAAAGAAAGAAAGAAAAACGCATCAAGATGAACATGACAAGTGACGGAGACTACAAGACAAGAAAGAAAGAAAGAAAGAAAGAAAGAAAGAAAGAAAGAAAGAAAGAAAGAAAGAAAGACGCATCAAGATGAACATGACAAGTGACGGAGACTACAAGACAAGAAAGAAAGAAAGAAAGAAAGAAAGAAAGAAAGAAAGAAAGAAAGAAAGAAAGACGCATCAAGATGAACATGACAAGTGACGGAGACTACAAGACAAGAAAGAAAGAAAGAAAGAAAGAAAGAAAGAAAGAAAGAAAGAAAGAAAGAAAGAAAGACGCACCAAGATGAACATGACAAGTGACGGAGACTACAAGACAAGAAAGAAAGAAAGAAAGAAAGAAAGAAAGAAAGAAAGAAAGAAAGAAAGAAAGAAAGAAAGAAAGAAAAACGCATCAAGATGAACATGACAAGTGACGGAGACTACAAGACAAGAAAGAAAGAAAGAAAGAAAGAAAGAAAGAAAGAAAGAAAGAAAGAAAGAAAGACGCATCAAGATGAACATGACAAGTGACGGAGACTACAAGACAAGAAAGAAAGAAAGAAAGAAAGAAAGAAAGAAAGAAAGAAAGAAAGAAAGAAAGAAAGAAAGACGCACCAAGATGAACATGACAAGTGACGGAGACTACAAGACAAGAAAGAAAGAAAGAAAGAAAGAAAGAAAGAAAGAAAGAAAGAAAGAAAGACGCACCAAGATGAACATGACAAGTGACGGAGACTACAAGACAAGAAAGAAAGAAAGAAAGAAAGAAAGAAAGAAAGAAAGAAAGAAAGAAAGAAAGAAAGAAAGAAAGAAAGACGCATCAAGATGAACATGACAAGTGACGGAGACTACAAGACAAGAAAGAAAGAAAGAAAGAAAGAAAGAAAGAAAGAAAGAAAGAAAGACGCATCAAGATGAACATGACAAGTGACGGAGACTACAAGACAAGAAAGAAAGAAAGAAAGAAAGAAAGAAAGAAAGAAAGAAAGAAAGAAAGACGCACCAAGATGAACATGACAAGTGACGGAGACTACAAGACAAGAAAGAAAGAAAGAAAGAAAGAAAGAAAGAAAGAAAGAAAGAAAGAAAGAAAGAAAGAAAGACGCACCAAGATGAACATGACAAGTGACGGAGACTACAAGACAAGAAAGAAAGAAAGAAAGAAAGAAAGAAAGAAAGAAAGAAAGAAAGAAAGAAAGAAAGAAAGAAAGAAAGAAAGAAAAACGCATCAAGATGAACATGACAAGTGACGGAGACTACAAGACAAGAAAGAAAGAAAGAAAGAAAGAAAGAAAGAAAGAAAGAAAGAAAGAAAGAAAGAAAGAAAGACGCATCAAGATGAACATGACAAGTGACGGAGACTACAAGACAAGAAAGAAAGAAAGAAAGAAAGAAAGAAAGAAAGAAAGAAAGAAAAACGCATCAAGATGAACATGACAAGTGACGGAGACTACAAGACAAGAAAGAAAGAAAGAAAGAAAGAAAGAAAGAAAGAAAGAAAGAAAGAAAGACGCACCAAGATGAACATGACAAGTGACGGAGACTACAAGACAAGAAAGAAAGAAAGAAAGAAAGAAAGAAAGAAAGAAAGAAAGAAAAACGCATCAAGATGAACATGACAAGTGACGGAGACTACAAGACAAGAAAGAAAGAAAGAAAGAAAGAAAGAAAGAAAGAAAGAAAGATAGAAAGAAAGACGCACCAAGATGAACATGACAAGTGACGGAGACTACAAGACAAGAAAGAAAGAAAGAAAGAAAGAAAGAAAGAAAGAAAGAAAGAAAGAAAGAAAGAAAGAAAGAAAGAAAAACGCATCAAGATGAACATGACAAGTGACGGAGACTACAAGACAAGAAAGAAAGAAAGAAAGAAAGAAAGAAAGAAAGAAAGAAAGAAAGAAAGAAAGAAAGACGCATCAAGATGAACATGACAAGTGACGGAGACTACAAGACAAGAAAGAAAGAAAGAAAGAAAGAAAGAAAGAAAGAAAGAAAGAAAGAAAGAAAGAAAGAAAGAAAGAAAAACGCATCAAGATGAACATGACAAGTGACGGAGACTACAAGACAAGAAAGAAAGAAAGAAAGAAAGAAAGAAAGAAAGAAAGAAAGAAAGAAAGAAAGAAAGAAAAACGCATCAAGATGAACATGACAAGTGACGGAGACTACAAGACAAGAAAGAAAGAAAGAAAGAAAGAAAGAAAGAAAGAAAGAAAGAAAGAAAGAAAAACGCATCAAGATGAACATGACAAGTGACGGAGACTACAAGACAAGAAAGAAAGAAAGAAAGAAAGAAAGAAAGAAAGAAAGAAAGAAAGAAAGAAAGAAAGAAAGAAAGAAAAACGCATCAAGATGAACATGACAAGTGACGGAGACTACAAGACAAGAAAGAAAGAAAGAAAGAAAGAAAGAAAGAAAGAAAGAAAGACGCATCAAGATGAACATGACAAGTGACGGAGACTACAAGACAAGAAAGAAAGAAAGAAAGAAAGAAAGAAAGAAAGAAAGAAAGAAAGAAAGACGCACCAAGATGAACATGACAAGTGACGGAGACTACAAGACAAGAAAGAAAGAAAGAAAGAAAGAAAGAAAGAAAGAAAGAAAGAAAGAAAGAAAAACGCATCAAGATGAACATGACAAGTGACGGAGACTACAAGACAAGAAAGAAAGAAAGAAAGAAAGAAAGAAAGAAAGAAAGAAAGAAAGAAAGAAAGAAAGAAAGACGCATCAAGATGAACATGACAAGTGACGGAGACTACAAGACAAGAAAGAAAGAAAGAAAGAAAGAAAGAAAGAAAGAAAGAAAGAAAGAAAGAAAGACGCACCAAGATGAACATGACAAGTGACGGAGACTACAAGACAAGAAAGAAAGAAAGAAAGAAAGAAAGAAAGAAAGAAAGAAAGAAAGAAAGACGCATCAAGATGAACATGACAAGTGACGGAGACTACAAGACAAGAAAGAAAGAAAGAAAGAAAGAAAGAAAGAAAGAAAGAAAGAAAGAAAGAAAGACGCACCAAGATGAACATGACAAGTGACGGAGACTACAAGACAAGAAAGAAAGAAAGAAAGAAAGAAAGAAAGAAAGAAAGAAAGAAAGAAAGAAAGAAAAACGCATCAAGATGAACATGACAAGTGACGGAGACTACAAGACAAGAAAGAAAGAAAGAAAGAAAGAAAGAAAGAAAGAAAGAAAGACGCACCAAGATGAACATGACAAGTGACGGAGACTACAAGACAAGAAAGAAAGAAAGAAAGAAAGAAAGAAAGAAAGAAAGAAAGAAAAACGCATCAAGATGAACATGACAAGTGACGGAGACTACAAGACAAGAAAGAAAGAAAGAAAGAAAGAAAGAAAGAAAGAAAGAAAGAAAGAAAGAAAGAAAGACGCATCAAGATGAACATGACAAGTGACGGAGACTACAAGACAAGAAAGAAAGAAAGAAAGAAAGAAAGAAAGAAAGAAAGAAAGAAAGAAAGAAAGAAAGACGCATCAAGATGAACATGACAAGTGACGGAGACTACAAGACAAGAAAGAAAGAAAGAAAGAAAGAAAGAAAGAAAGAAAGAAAGAAAGAAAGAAAGACGCATCAAGATGAACATGACAAGTGACGGAGACTACAAGACAAGAAAGAAAGAAAGAAAGAAAGAAAGAAAGAAAGAAAGAAAGAAAGAAAGAAAGAAAGAAAGACGCACCAAGATGAACATGACAAGTGACGGAGACTACAAGACAAGAAAGAAAGAAAGAAAGAAAGAAAGAAAGAAAGAAAGAAAGAAAGAAAAACGCATCAAGATGAACATGACAAGTGACGGAGACTACAAGACAAGAAAGAAAGAAAGAAAGAAAGAAAGAAAGAAAGAAAGAAAGAAAGAAAGAAAGACGCATCAAGATGAACATGACAAGTGACGGAGACTACAAGACAAGAAAGAAAGAAAGAAAGAAAGAAAGAAAGAAAGAAAGAAAGAAAGAAAGAAAGAAAGAAAGAAAGAAAGAAAAACGCATCAAGATGAACATGACAAGTGACGGAGACTACAAGACAAGAAAGAAAGAAAGAAAGAAAGAAAGAAAGAAAGAAAGAAAGAAAGAAAGAAAGAAAGAAAGAAAAACGCATCAAGATGAACATGACAAGTGACGGAGACTACAAGACAAGAAAGAAAGAAAGAAAGAAAGAAAGAAAGAAAGAAAGAAAGAAAGAAAGACGCATCAAGATGAACATGACAAGTGACGGAGACTACAAGACAAGAAAGAAAGAAAGAAAGAAAGAAAGAAAGAAAGAAAGAAAGAAAGACGCATCAAGATGAACATGACAAGTGACGGAGACTACAAGACAACAAAAAAAAAGAAAGAAAGAAAGAAAGAAAGAAAGAAAGAAAGAAAGAAAGAAAGAAAGAAAAACGCATCAAGATGAACATGACAAGTGACGGAGACTACAAGACAAGAAAGAAAGAAAGAAAGAAAGAAAGAAAGAAAGAAAGAAAGAAAGAAAGAAAGAAAGAAAGAAAGAAAGACGCATCAAGATGAACATGACAAGTGACGGAGACTACAAGACAAGAAAGAAAGAAAGAAAGAAAGAAAGAAAGAAAGAAAGAAAGAAAGAAAGAAAGAAAGAAAGAAAGACGCATCAAGATGAACATGACAAGTGACGGAGACTACAAGACAAGAAAGAAAGAAAGAAAGAAAGAAAGAAAGAAAGAAAGAAAGAAAGAAAGAAAGAAAGAAAGACGCATCAAGATGAACATGACAAGTGACGGAGACTACAAGACAAGAAAGAAAGAAAGAAAGAAAAAAGAAAGAAAGAAAGAAAGAAAAAAAGACGCATCAAGATGAACATGACAAGTGACGGAGACTACAAGACAAGAAAGAAAGAAAGAAAGAAAGAAAGAAAGAAAGAAAGAAAGAAAGAAAGAAGGAAAGAAAGAAAGAAAAAAGAAAGAAAGAAAGAAAGACGCATCAAGATGAACATGACAAGTGACGGAGACTACAAGACAAGAAAGAAAGAAAGAAAGAAAGAAAGAAAGAAAGAAAGAAAGAAAGAAAGAAAGAAAGAAAAACGCATCAAGACGAACATGACAAGTGACGGAGATTACAAGACAAGAAAGAAAGAAAGAAAGAAAAAAGTAAGAAAGAAAGAAAAACGCATCAAGACGAACATGACAAGTGACGGAGATTACAAGACAAGAAAGAAAGAAAGAAAGAAAAAAGTAAGAAAGAAAGAAAAACGCATCAAGACGAACATGACAAGTGACGGAGACTACAAGACAAGAAAAGCTCGAAAAAAGAAAGTAAGACAAAAAGAAAAAGAATGAACGTAAGCAAGAAAGAAAGAAGTTTAAGAGTCATATAAAAGAAATCCAGACCTGATGAAAAAGAACGATGTAATGGAAGAGATATTTAAGATCAAAAGAAGTAACGTTACCATCACGAAAGACCGAAATCAATATCAACAGAAAAATGTAAATCCTTTGAGATCACAAAAAACCGAAGCGATTAATATTCATAATTGTGATTAAAACGAAAAAGGACAGATTCAAAAAGAAAAACATTATGATGAATACGTGAGAGTGGTGGTGGTGGTGGTGGTGGTGGTGGTGGTGGTGGTTTTGGGTAAGAGAGAATCTTGAAGCAAATGTCAAAAACACCATCTCATTACTTTGACAGTGGAGAGCCTTATAGAAGGCTTTCGTTTTCTGAACTTGTACGATAGCTGACACACCGACTTAAAAAAACAGTTGTTGTCATGCCGAGCAAGTAATGCATAATCAGTAACTAAAAAAAAGTTAACAAGCGAAAAACCAGAAATATCACACAAATCAAGAAAAACTCCCAGATCACGCATGAGTTTTACAATGTTTCCGTGTTTCTCGGTGTAATTTTTCTCAATTACAAACCGGGTGACCATTTCTGGCTATTTTGTTAGCTAACAGAGTACTCGTATTACTAAGGTTTTCTAGCCGGTGGGTGTAATCATTAAAAAATATCTAGATTTACACGGTTAGATCCAATTGTGGGTAAATAACTGGACAGACTGGGATCTAGAGCCTTGACTGGCAACCAGAAAATCTTAGAATTCAAACCACCGGCCTCTCCTACTTCGAGACGTACCAGAAAATAATGGAGTCATCGGACTTTGTATAATGTTACGAACAAGCGTAATGACACGACATGGCACCGTAGCCTTCTCTAATTTTGAACCATTTGAACATCGGTGTACCCCCTACGGCACTTTAGTTGACGTCGAAGACAAGGTTAGTACACGGGTTATCAAATTATGAACAAATAATTTTATGTGATAATTTTTTTTTAAATGAATCGACCATTTTACATGTTAGCTACAATGAAAGTTAAAATGTCTAGGGCACATAATGAGGGCTTGGAGAATTTGATACTCACAGGACCTATTAAAGGAAAGAGAGACGGAGGAAAACAACGCATGACCCACCTAGCGAGTTGAGTAAATGGATGCGGAAGAAAGTTTAGAAGAGATAACAAAAATTTATTAAGAGCTACAAAAGACAAGGAAATGTGGAGAGCCATGATCGCCAATGTCCTGAAGTGACACAGCACATAGAAAAAGAAGAATGAGCTTGAGTAAATGACTGTTGGGAGAAGGTTTAGGAGAGATAAGAAAAAGATAAAATTTATTAAGAGCTACAAAGGATAGGAAATTGTGGAGAGCCATGATCACCTACACCCTGAAGGGACACAGCACATAGAAAAAGAAGAATGAGCTTGAGTAAATGACTGTTGGGAGAAGGTTTAGGAGAGAGAAGAAAAAGATCAAATTTATTAAGAGCTACAAAGGATAGGAAATTGTGGAGAGCCATGATCACCTATACCATGAAGGGACATAGCACATAGAAAAAGAAGAATGAGCTTGAGTAAATGACTGTTGGGAGAAGGTTTAGGAGAGATAAGAAAAAGATCAAATTTATTAAGAGCTACAAAGGATAGGAAATTGTGGAGAGCCATGATCACCTACACCCTGAAGGGACACAGCACATAGAAAAAGAAGAATGAGCTTGAGTAAATGACTGTTGGGAGAAGGTTTAGGAGAGAGAAGAAAAAGATCAAATTTATTAAGAGCTACAAAGGATAGGAAATTGTGGAGAGCCATGATCACCTACACCCTGAAGGGACACAGCACATAGAAAAAGAAGAATGAGCTTGAGTAAATGACTGTTGGGAGAAGGTTTAGGAGAGAGAAGAAAAAGATCAAATTTATTAAGAGCTACAAAGGATAGGAAATTGTGGAGAGCCATGATCACCTACACCATGAAGGGACACAGCACATAGTAAAATAAGAATGAGTTTGAGTAAATAAATGGTGGAACAAGGTTTAGGAGAGATAAGAAAAAGATAAAATTTATTAAGAGCTACAAAGGATAGGAAATTGTGGAGAGCCATGATCGTCAATGTCGTGAAGAAACTGAAGAACTGAAAAAGAAGAATATATGGAGATATTATGGTGTAATAAACAGTGACTTTGACTAAGGAAGCGTGGAGCTGAGTTCGTATTCCAGTCGTGCAAATAACCTTGGAAAATGTATGAATCGATCTCTTATCCCTCATGTAGCAAAACCTTCCCGATCGGTCCCCAAGTAGGAATCTACGCGGACGACAGTAGTATTTACTTCTGCCTTAATAGTAAATCTGATATCATTGATTAAAACAAACCTGGCTGCTGATCCCGAAAAGGACCTCAAATCTGTGGTTGACTGGGACAGGAAATAGTTTGTAAACTTTAATGCCTCCAAAACGAAACTGCTTTTCTTTTACCCACCACAGAGAACTCTCCCTGCCTCACATCACACTGGCTGGTCCCCAACTGAGAGCGCCTCGTTACGCCTGCTTGGTCTCACGCTGTGCGCTGACATGAGGTGGAATAAATACATTGAATCAATAGCTTCATCTATCGCAAGGAAAGTTGGTTCTCTGTCGTGCCAGAAAGTTTTTTCTCGTCTGAGTCCATCCTTCGAATCTATAAATCAACCATCTGTGCTTGCATTGAATATTGCTGTCATATATTGTCTGGTCACCCGTTGTACGTCTCGAGGTTCTCGACAAAATCCAGAGACAAATATGCAATGTGATAGGTCCTGATCTGGCATCTAGTCTGCAGTCACTTTCTCATAGACGTGCCGTGGCTTCCCTCTGTCTCTTCTACAAGTACTTTCACGGCATCTGTTCCGACGAGCTACTTTCGCTGGTTCTCAGACTGCATGAATTTAAGCAAGCTACCAGGCTGGCATCTCGATCCTCACTGTCGAAACGGTTAAATGTAACCATTTCTTCTACTCAAATAGCTTCTTCTCTCGCACTTCCCGTTTGTGGAACTCCCTTCCCCTTGCTTGCTCCCCTAATGATTATAACCTTCAAATATTTAAGTGTAATGTCAATCGACATCTGATACCTTGATCTTGTTCCCCGTCCTTCTCTGTATCCTTCCCTCAAACACGACTCTTTACTCATATTCTCAATCCTCTGTAACCCCTTGCGTGCTAGTGGCACTCCCGCCTTGCTTGGGGTGATTGCTTTAAAAAAACTGGGGTCCACCAGCCTTGTGTGGCAACCGGTTGAAGAGAAGGACAACTCTGAATTCAAAACCTCCAACTATGGGTTAAATAGCCTCACCAACCCGCAATTGACCAAACTTGATGAGTACAGCTGCAGCTCCTGAGAACATCATCAATCAGGGAGAGGTTTGTCCAAGGCGTGAAGGTCCTGGATTTGGGAAGCTTTCGGTTACCCTGTGAAAGGGAAGGGGAATATATGGGCAAACGATGAAAAGTGGACAAAAAAATTTACTTTTAAGCTCCTCCAATAACATACTTCATATTCAATGCGAAACAAAAAGCACATAAAATATTTCAAACGAGAAAAGCTAACCTTCCTGACAAACTTAACGAATAAATCATATTGTTCGACCCACCAACTCATAATAATTGCAACTCAAAAAATATTATCTTAGCTTAACATAAAATTTATTACAACTACTTCTAAAACAATAAAAGACTTAATATAAAACAAAATAATAATGAGCTAAGACTTGAAGGAGGAATTTACTCTATTACCTGTAATAATTACCACAAGTAATACAAAGGTGAAACTTCGAGGAATTTAAATAAAAGATTATATGAACACAAAAGGGATCTTTTACAAAATAACACACTCAATGCAATAGTTGCTTACCGTAATGAGCCTGGCCATAATTTTGATTTAAAAAATGTTACTCTAATTAAAACTAAAACAATTTGCTAAGACGAAAGTGTATAGAAAGTGCTTTAATCGCTAGATCATCCACAGTAAATTTACTTCTAGGTTCTTAGAACATTTCACTATTTTTGGTAGATCTTCGATTATCATAACGTGGTGTATTTAATAACATAAGCGATGTAAACCTGAACAGAAAGAAAAAGAATATGTATGAAATCGACTAGTTTATATACCTAAAACATATTTTCTTAATTTAAAATCCTCAGTGCGTGTAGTCGCATCAGCGTAAACAACACTTTAGTCTGATGAAGTCCTACAGGATGAAACGCATTACATGAAAACTTTTTTCTACTTTGTCATATTTTTTCCCATAAAATAAGTAATATACCCCATAAACATAGATAGATATGAAAATAACTTTCTTTTATATGAAAATATTTTTTGGAATCAAATCTCTTTTATAAAATCATCTATTTTAATGAATTTTCATTAATGACCCTTCCTGATGCCATCAGCACTCAACTCGGTACCTATGCTGATGACACAACTATTTGCTCCTGTTTTAATGGTAAGTCTGGTCGGTTCGATGAGGTCAAATTGGCAGCTGATCGTAAAAATGACCTACAATCTGTTGTTAACCGGGGCAAGGAATAGCTTGTTAATTTTAACGACTCCAAAACGAAACTTCTCTCCATTAATCATCTGTGAGAATGCTTTTTACCTTTTATTGGCACGGCTGATTCTAACCTCCAGTAGAGCGACTCTTTGCGCCTTCTCGAACTAATGCTGAAGTGGAAAGATTATATTACTGCTAGTAAAGTAAGTTCACTGTGTCGAACTAGACAATTTTGCTCGACAGAATCTATCTTGCATATTTCTAAATCTACCATTCATCTTAGCTTTGAATATTACTGCCATATCTGGTCTTACGCTCCAGTTATATATCTAGAGATTCTTGATATAATCGAAAGAATCTGCAATGTTACTGATCCTGACCTGGCATCTCGTCTTCAGTTCCTTTCCCGTCGTCGTAACGTAGCTTCCCTGTGCCTTTTCTATAAATACTTTCATGGTGTTAAACTTTCCTCTATGGTACCTTGACTTTATGAATTTAAGTACAGTACTAGATTGGCAGCAAGGTCTCATCATTTTACTCTTGAAACGGCTAGATGGAACCGTTAGTTCTATGCAAACAATTCCTTCTACCGCACTTCTCGCTTGTGGAATTCCGACGTCTTGCTTCCCAGTCAAGTTTCATCTTCAAAAATTGAAATACAATATCAATCGTTATCTTCTGTCTTCTTAATTCTTGTTCTTTTATTGTCGTCTCTCGTTAATAATAGATTTTTCCCTCATATTCTCTAACACTCAGTAACCCCTTGCATCCTAGTGGCTTTACTGCCTTGTTTGGGGTGAAATGATAACAAAAAAGAATATAAAAACACAGTTCAAATGAATAAAACACATCTTTGAAAAGCGAAGAAGCTGAAAGAATAATTTATAGATATGTATGTGCGATGGTGTGTGTTTGGAAGGGAAAATTCATGCCGTATTTATTTTGAGAGCTTTTTCTTTACACCAGATGAGGTGATAAAGCATTCTGTTACTGCGTGCGTCTGCGATTCGAGATCTTGTAACTGCTGATTTTATAAGGAACGCACGGACGTAGTAGTCAAGAAGAGAATAAAATTCTTATACTTTTTTTGGCTAACTAGTTTTTTTTTTTAATATTTTATATTTGTAATATCTTGGATCTTTCTAGACGAGGGGAGCAGTGAGGAAGTCTGTAAAATTTCACAATGCACTTTATATAGTTTCTAAGAGCCTGCTAAAAAGAAAAAGGATAAATTCTTGTGGTAAGATTACTGATTTTCTGGTGAAATTGATGAATAGCACTACAGGATCATTTCTGCTATTTAATATAACAGACATGAAAGATGGGAACAGAGAAGAAAAAAAAAGAGAAAAAGTAAGGATGCAAAAAAAGAAACCTTCAAGATGAGACGGAAGACTGACATTGCAAAAAGGCAAGAGTTTAATAAACTGAAAAGAAGAAAAAACTGAGGAAAAGAAATTAAAGAATATTATTCATCTTAACAAGTAACAGAAAAAAAACAGAAAAGAAAGTCAAGATGTTTATCTGGTGATTTCATGTGTGTAATGGTTAACGAGCATCAAGAATTAAATGTCAAGACATGCGTTTCATTAAATCCACACTGCGCGTTTATTGCGTTCGCCCTGACACATCAACATAAAAAAATTCTTGCTCTACCTAGCACCCTTCACCAACGAAAACCCATGAACATTTTGAAAAAAATGCAATGTCCCTTCACGACGAAAGCAATCATGGCTCTCCATGGTTTCCTTTATTGTTTTTGAATTGCATTCTTGGTAAAATGGAATGCATTAACAATTACATTACACTACCTGCACACCCAAGCTTGTATTTCCACTCGGTCACCCATCTAGGTACTAGACCAAGCTCAACGTTGCTTAACTTCGATAATCGTACGGTAACCGGAGTTTCAACATGATGTTGCCGGAAGCTATTATAAGTTACATTCACAACCTTAGCAAACTACATATTGACCTTTTGTTTTTTTACGTCTTATCAACCCTTTGTGGGTTATTTAAAAATAACACATATTTTGGATTGTGAGGATACTTCTTTTTTCCCCAGTAAATATTGCATTAACATTGTTTTTCTTGAGAATAATAATGATTTTTCCAGATACACGTCCTACTATTTAACCCATAACAGGGCGCTACATACGTAAGAACAAATCGATGAACGATATATAATAATAATAATAATAATAATAATAATAATAATAATAATTCTTTTTTTATAATAATAATTCTGTTTCTTTACCAGTAAATATTGCATTAACTTTTTAGAATAGCAACGATTTCCCATATACAATTAATACTATTTAGCCCATAACAAGGGGCTACATACGTAAGAACAGACTGAGGAACTATATCTAATAATATTTTCCAAACAAGTGTTGTTAAATTCAACCAACAAAGTTTGTTTATTTGATTAACTAATTTATTTATCTCTTTTTCAATTTTAAAATAAGGTGTCATGCAATTTTAGAATAAGGTGTCGTGCAATTTTAAAATAAGGTGTCATACATCGGAATCAAAATTAGGGATAAACTATCCAATGTTCATGTTTTTTTTGTGTTTGATTACTTTCGACCCTCTCATTTTTGTATCAAGAACTGGGTGTAGACAGTATAAAAATATAGGTTGTTATCTCCTCTTGGTTAATAGCAGCTACTGATAGAAAGATGTGGCCATTTATCTGATAATAATGGGTAAGACCTCAAATTAGGCGCCAATCGAATTTAGACGCCAATGCGGAGAGGCCCTGAAGACGACGAACCCTACTCCAAAAACAGGCGATGCTGGCCAAGAGCAAACCTAAATCATGCATTGACAAGCATCTATCTGAAGAAAGCAGCATCACATAAGTGTTTCAACAAAATTCAAATAAACACATGGATTTCGGTTTCGTCCCTGATGCCATGACTTTTAATTGCTAAAAGAATACGTTTTTAGCAATTCTGTATGTTCATTCTCGTTTTATAATGTATTTATTATATAAAGTATGTTTTTGAAAGTGTTCAGTTGTCTTATCTTTGTTCACCAGCCACGACTCAATTTGGGGAGTCGCTAAATTTCCCACATCAGTGTTGTAGACAAGATTTTGCTGGCTACATCACGGCAATTTTTTGAATGTTATGATTCGAGTTATTACAAAGTGAAATCATGTGTAAAATGGTTACGAGGAGCTAGACCACACCGAAAAAGCATGGATGAAACATTTATACATATTATTATTATTTTGTGTGTATATTAATATTTTATACGGACTTTATTTAATGTAGGTGGTTTCTTTGATACAATAATAGCTGCTAGGGATTTGTGGCTCTCTTTTTTCAGTGAGCCCTGCATAATGTTTCAGTATTATCTATTAATATTTATCTTATGTTGAAAGCTGCATGTGTGCGTGTGTGTGTGTGATTTTAGCGATAATATACACTTACATTTTATCAGGTGTTAATCAGTATTATAATCAGTATGGTATTACGTTGAAACTAAAAATATGATCGAAATGAAACTGGAGCCAGTGTGATATCCATTCAGCTGTTAAAGAAATTCCGCCATTTTTTTGTTTTACTATAGCCTCGATTTCGTTCATGAGTCACCAAATTTCTCCCATTAATTTCTCATCTTCCGGAAGATTTTCCTTGGAATATGGTAATAGCCGAATTGGACACGCCTACGCAGTTTCTTTCTTTCTTTCTTTCTTTCTTTCTTTCTCAGTCTGTTCATATCTACATCTCTCTCTCTCTCTCCATATATATATATATATATATATATATATATATATGAAGAAATATAGTCTTAAAGTGTGCTATATTTATGGGATAAAGTGCTCAATATCACAGAGCGTGTGTAAATATAAAAGTGAACATAGAAGTCAACACTTAGAGGCGACAGTCTGTTTCATGCTATATCCAATCGTCGTGGCCCAACGATTGCATCTAGCATGAAACAGACTGTCGCCTCTAAGTGTTGATTTCCATGTTCACTTTTATATTCATATATATATATATATATATATATATATATATATATATATATATATATATATATATATAATACTAATAATCTTAAAAATATAAGCAGCTATACTCGTCCGGCAAAACCTTAGGAATTTTAGCTTGTAAATGAACAAACTAATACCCAAGGGAAAAAGGGTAAAAAAAAGAAAGAACTAAGAACATGTACTTCCGGCGAAAATAATCGTCTAGAATCTAAGTTCAGAGTCCAAAGAAAAAAAAACCTCCAACAGGAGTAAAATAAAAATAACTAAGCAAAGTACTCAATACGCTAAGTAGAGCAAACTAAGTAAATATATATATATATATATATATATATATATATATATATATATATATATATATATATGCAAGACTCTTCGGTATATCGAATCGAGTTCTCTCAGTCACTGTGTGTTTATCTAAAAATAAATACGCTTAAATTCACCTTCATCCTTGCCGTTCGCCAACGGCTTAGTGATAGAATCCCCGATTGACGCCAATTCAGCCCGTTTTCGATCCTAGCTAGAGGCAACCGGACGTCTAGCCACACTGATGAGCTGTGATACAGCGAAACAGTCTGTCTGTCTGTGGATGACAATATATATATATATATATCAGCCTGTTCATCTCTCTCTCTCTCTCTCTCTCTCATTCTGTCTATTCGTATCTCTGTCACTCTCTATCTCAATTCACACACACACACGCACGCACACACGCACGCACACACGCACGCACACACGCACGCACGTGCGCACACGTACGCGAATCTAAGATCACTCTACCTACAACCACAACCGGTGTAACCTAAATTCTTTCACTTCCACACAAAACATCCCCAATCAGCATACGAACTGTGCCAGGTATTAGTAAGAATGTCATCTAGACGCACAGATGCGCACGCAGACACACACGAACATTATCAGCCAAGGAACTGAGATCCAGAGACACTTCATGATGTACAATTCTTATACCCATAAAACGAATCCATTCAGTAACCGCCTGCCTTGAGCATCTCTTGTGTGAACAAAAATCTTGGCGTTATTAATTTTAGATGTTATTTATATTATTTAATAATAATAATAATGATAATAATAATAAGCAAACGCTTACTCCGTAGTATTGCAGACTGCGTGTCAACATGAGATATTATTCTTATGCTAATATTATGAACCTTCTCTTCCAGGCTGACTCAAGGCATGCTGAGAAACAGCGTTTGAAGATTTTCCCGCAGTAGGTTGCCACCCAAGGCTATAGAACCCAGTCTGTTCTGCTATTTAACCCATAGCTGGGAGGAGAAGAGATAAAGTCAGTCAAGTGCCATACGCGATACACACTTGGGCGATCATGTCTCTTTCGATTCAGGACTGACTAGGCAGAAGATTTTCCCCAGAGTAGGTTGACGTTTCTTTCTGCCGTTGACTGGTGGCAAACCAAGGTTATAGGACCCAGTCTGTCCTGCTACTCAACCCATAGCTTGAGGGAGAAGAGATGGATCCATACCTTTCCCAAGAGTATTTGTGCACATGTGAATGTAACGAACTCGACTGGAATTCGAACTCGGCTCTCCGATTTCTCACCCCAAGCCGATATCCAAAGTTCTGTTTCCATGCGCCCGGTTCCCGTATGACCACCGAAGTTAAGTAACAACGAGCCTGGTCACTGCATAGATGAGTGGACGCTTGGGAATAGCAGGTGTTCTAAGCTTGTGTGTGCGGATGGTGTAATAGATAACGATTCGGAATTGTTAATCGGAGAGCCGAGTTCCATTCTCAGTATGGGCTCGTTATATCATTTGCGCGCAAATACCCTTGGGAAAGTTATTATTTCACTTCTCCCCTTCCAGCTACGACTTAATTAGTAAGACTTGTATTACTACATCGTTATTAGCTCAAATAATCCTTACAATCTGAAATTTTTTTCTGTCTTTAAATAACCTTCTATGGGTTGATAATTCGTAAAAAAAAACCCCAATCAATCAATGAAATGTTGATTAGCTATACAGGCATGTTTTTTAGATCTATTTACATTCTCTGGAATATGAATGTATAGAAACTACACTGGACACAAAGTGAGGGATCTGTTTATATATCGATTGTAATATAGAATTGATCCCCCACTTTATATCCACATTACAATTTCATATGTGTTCATCAAATTCTGATTAGGCATGAATCGTACTCTTCCCTATTTTTGTCGTAATTAATTAGATTTGTATTACTAAACCATTACTATCTAAAATAAAATAAAAATTCTTAGAATCTAAAATATTTTCTGGCTTTAAATAATATGCAAAGGGTTGATAAGCTGAAAAAACAAATCAATGTTTTCATTGGATAATAAATTAGCGAATTAGGGCGTTGGTTTTCGCATTGTGGGAAGAGAACAATCGACCTCCATAAATTAAATAAAGTATTTAGTTTGAAATTCCCTGAAAGTTTGGTTTGCTTTAGTCTGTTTTATTTTACGGTATATCAACCTCAGTGGTTTAATGCCGGCAAGATTTTTATTGCTAGTAATATTTTTCCAAATATGTATTGCTGGTCTTCAAAAATGCCGAGATTTATTGTAAATAAAATACAATTTTGGCACAAGGCCTAAAAGGGGAAAAAGGGTCGTAACTTACTATCTTATACTTAGTGAATCCGATTCACGGCCCATCCACTCGTTACAATTTGCACATCAACAACAAGAACCCATCCATCGCCACTCAATCCTCCATATACCATAATACCGCAGGGGATCTACAAAAACACCCCCATAACATAAACATTTAATGAGCATAAAAATCTATATATTTTAGGCGAGGATGATTCCCCAAAATAAACTAAAAATATTAAAAAAGCAAAGAGGAGATAACTAATGTCGAACCCTCAAAAGATTTAAAAGAGGCCGCTGTATTGTGTCTTTCGACAAAATCAAGAGGCTAAGGGAGAGGGAAAAGAGAAAAGAAATACGGCCATAGGGAAGGGGAAAAAGATGTCTTGATTTTTTGTAATTAAAACCAAAATTTAAGCATAAAAACTAATATTTAATTTTCGCAATATATTTTTTGTAATTAAGGAAATATCCATGGAAGTACTTACTGCTAACTGAAGGTGTCATGAATTCATTAATATTTTAAAAGAAACTAAAATTTTGTTCGTTCCCAAATCAGCTTGAAAGTGTTAATGAAACTGACGTCGATAAAATGTGAACTCTCTGCCATGACTACGATATAGTTGTGTCTTGATACAGAATGTTCAAGGGCATCGTAAAAGCATTTGAACCTTGGAAATCGGATATTTTCCGACTCATTCAGCTTCGTTGACAAGGCACCGTTTAACAGAAATTTAAAAATCCAACCCAGACGTCAGCCATTGTCTGTGACGTCGTGGGGATCGTGACGTCATTGTCGGTTTGTGACGTCAACGCCTTGAGCGTTATTCGGCAGAGGATATCCGAATTTCATTTTGTATCATTTTTTTCTCTTTGAATGTAGACTACATGCCTGGATGGCCTGAAGGCTTTCGAAGAGAATAAAATAATGCAGACGGGAAAGAAAGAAGACAGCCTTACAACGAGATTTGTACCTTTTTTTCCACTTTTTTTTTCGTTACTTTTTGTTTTCTATTTGATTTTTTCTTTTTAATTTCCTTTTGATTTATTTATTTATTTTTGAATTTCTTTCTTTTTTTATTTCTTTTATTTTTATTTTATTTATTTATTTTCTTTATTAATTTCGTTCCTTCTTCCGTTTTTTTTTTTTCGATTTCCTCCTTTTGGCTTTCTTTCTTAATTACCTTCTTATGTTTTGATTCATTTTTACTTTCTTTTTCGTTTTCTTTCTTTTACTGTTTCTGTCTTTATTTTCTTTTTGATTCGTTCTTTCTTTCTTTCTTTTTTACTTTTTGCTTCCCCCCTTTGTTTCCTTCTTTTTCGTTTTCTTTTTTTCACTCCTTCTGTCTTTATTCTCTTTTTGATTCTTTCTCTCTTTCTTTTTACTTTTTGATTTTCTTCTTTTTCGTTTTCTTTCTTTCACTCTTTCTGTCCTTTTTCTCTTTTTGATTCTTTCTTTCTCTCTTTCTTTTTTACTTTTTGCTTTCCCTCTTTGTTTCCTTCTTTTTCGTTTTCTTTTTTCACTCCTTCTGTCTTTATTCTCTTTTTGATTCTTTCTTTATTTTTCAATGACTCCCCATTTATCTTTATTTCTCTTTTTCGCTTTTTTTATTGTTCTTCTTGTTGTTTTTATTTTGCTGGCTTTCTTTCATTGATTTCTTTCTTTTTCGATTTCTTTCTTTCTTTATTCGCTTTAGCGATTTCGCTGGCGGGGTGGGGAGGTCAAGTCTCCTGAAATATTTGCAACTTCCCCGTGTATCTTCAGCAACACAAACATTTTATCTTATCAGTGTCTATCAAAAGAATTTTTACAGACCCTAGACTCCAAAGGTAATGTGTATATTTACAGACTACTTACATCACTGTCTATATCTCTGAGATGAGGTATTATGATCATTTACATCATTCAGACTGTTATCTTCATTGCTATATTCACAACGTTTCGGCCGTTGTACGTTCCGGCCTTCTTCAGGTGATTGAAATTTCGAGCTGAACCCTTTATTTCGTCAAAAGTGGTAGATTTTTCTAGTTTCACGTGCCATGCCTCTCAGTTATTTCCCTTTAACTTAACTCTCCAAGTTTTTTTTTTTTTTGGTTCACCACTGCTGTAATCTGGTATTGAACTCACAATTATTTGGGTTTAGTCACTAGATCTAATCAACGTCTTTATCCACTGGGCCATGTGTCCTTGAGGAAATAAAGGGTTCAATCAACATTCCAATCACCTGAAGAAAACTGGAAATGATAATTTTATAATTGATAATTTTGAGGTATTGTTTTAAACTGGGCCTCGATAACTTGTCCCCTTGAAATAAATCCCAAAAGGGATTGACCTTCATTTAACCAGGAAGGAAGGCTTTGGGAATATGACACTCACGGGGCCTATCGAAGGCAAAATGGACAGTGGGAGTCAGCCGGTCAAGGCCTAGCTTTAATACGGATATAAAATCGTTATTTTTCATAAATTATAAAATAGATACATAAATAAATTGAAATAATTCCAATTTTTCCGGCAATATCGAACGGAAATTTAATAGAAAATTGAAAAATAATATATTTTTTTAAAGTGCAGAAACTTTATTTAAAGTCCAAAAATGGGGATTTTTTTTCAATTTACAAGTTTTCATGGTAGTAAAATAATGCAATGTTTTATTTTTTTGTTTAGATATTTGAAGTTTTATTAAGCAACTAAGAATTAAAAGTATAACATTTATTTTAGTTTTTAAAAGTGAAATTAATTTTATTCTTAGTCTGCTATTTTGATAATAATAACTTCAACTACATAAACAAAATAATTTAAAATGACATTGCGTTTTTGACATTTAAATGAAAAAAAAACGAAGTGTGTTTCTGTTAACATAGCATTTCATTTATGACTTCTCATTTTTGAATTGAAACGAATATTAAAAAAATTGATAAATTATGAATTAAATGTACAATGTTTTTTTGTTTTTTTTTTTAAATAAAACCGAGGGTATATAAAGAAAAAACAATATCGTAAAAATTTTTAAAAGTTTTCCCGATTTTGAAAAAAAAGAAGTAGTCTTATTTACATATCCCCAGTTTTTATTTAAATATAAATACAATTGTACTTTTATTTCATCATTTATCAATGGGGTGCTATAAATACCACGTTAACAGGAACACAGAACAAAAAAACCTGGCATCATCCCGATATCAGATTCTGAGTAATGGATAAAAAATATGAAGATTAATGGGTGTACAAATAATTTCGTCGTTGACTGTATATATCTACAGGGTGCGATGGGTAAATTGTCGCTATTTTACGTTTTTAATTTTGCTCATGCGCGTTATTTTTTTAAAATTTTGTTGACGGCATAGTATTGTTGTATAGTAGTCAGTGCCTTGAGGAGCTAGTGCTGCCCTGGGTCAAGAGGGTGGCTGCTTAAAGACCCTATGTCTGGCAACAGGACTCTCTACCATACAACACAAGCAGGAGAACCCAGTCATGACAGTCAGATAATTTCTGCAACCACATCACCCCTTACCTCTGGCAACCTAACTCCCCAGACTGCACCCCCTTGATTATTATGTGTGGGGCTCAGTTGAACGACAGACCAACAAAACTCCTTGTAACTCCAAAGATGAACTGAAGGCAAGGATTATGGCAGCATTCACCAAATTAAACAAAGAGATTATCCAGAAGATGCAGGAGATTCCGAAGTCGTCTGGAGGCCGTGGTTGAAGCCAATGGCGATTTTATTGAATAAATTTGCTCTTTAGTATTTCATGAAATTTTTGTATAATTTTGGTAAATATATCTGTTAAAATGAGATGTCAGTTTAATTTAATTTTGTCCGTATCTATCTATCTATCTATCTATCTATCTATCTATCTATCTATCTATCTATCTATCTATCTATCTCAGTTTGTTCGTATCTATCTATCTATCTATCTATCTGTCTATCTATCTATCTATCTATCTATCTATCTATCTATCTATCTATCTATCTGTCTATCTATCTCAGTTTGTCCGTATCTATATATCTATCTATATATCTATCTATCTCAGTTTGTTCGTATCTATCTATCTATCTATCTATCTATCTATCTATCTATCTATCTATCTATCTATCTATCTATCTCAGTTTGTTCGTATCTATCTATCTCTCTATCTATCTATCTATCTATCTCAGTTTGTTCGTATCTATCTATCTATCTATCTATCCCTGTTCGTATCTATCTCTCTCTCTCTCTTTATCTATCTATCTATCTCAGTTTGTTCGTATCTATCTGTCTGTCTCTCTCTCTCTCTCTCTCTCTCTCTCTCTCTATATATATATATATATATATATATATATATATATATATCTCAGTTTGTTCGTATCTATCTATCTATCTATCTCTGTTCGTATCTATCTATCTATCTATCTCAGTTTGTTCGTATCTATCTATCTATCTATCTCAGTTTGTTCGTATCTATCTATCTATCTCAGTTTGTTCGTATCTATCTATCTATCTATCTCAGTTTGTTCGTATCTATCTATCTATCTATCTATCTATCTCAGTTTGTTCGTATCTATCTATCTATCTATATATCTATCTCAGTTTGTTCGTATCTATCTATCTATCTATCTATCTGTCTATCTATCTATCTATCTATCTATCTCAGTTTGTTCGTATCTATCTATCTATCTATCTATTCTTGTGAAATTTCTTCTCACGTATTGAAATTTTATTTCAGATTAGACAACCCTTAGAATGCCAAGTGGATAAGGATGAAACATTGTTATGCAACTGGTTAATCTCCCAAAGATTGTCAGAGAACATTTGAGAATGGAATTAACCAAACCTAATTTTGTAGAAACATTACTGAAGCCTAAACTCGGGCATGCCAATCAGGAAGCCAAACTTGAAAACCTGGAATCATCGAGAAATCCCAACTGTAAAATTTTTTTAGAAGATATGAGTTGTTTAAAAAAAGAAAATACTTTTGAAATATCAGAATAACGATGAAGACCATTTTTGAAAGTAATGATTACGAGATCATAATGTGGAATGACTATATTGACTCGGTCTTAAAAAAGGTTGATTCACTGTGTTGTGCGAGACAGTTCTTGTCACCAGAATCCCGCTTGGACGTTACATTATTTACATTACTCAGACTATTGTCCTCATCTTTGTCGCCATATTTATTACAACGTTTCGGCCGTTGTACGCTCCGGCCTTCTTCGGGTGGTTGGAATGTCGAACTGAACCCTTTATTTCGCTCACTGGGGTAGACTGTTCACGTTCCACGTCCCATGTTTAATGGATGTCGGTTATCAGTTATCTCCTGTTAATTTCCCTCTCCAAGTTCTCCACTGCCTTAACCGGGTATTGAACTCACACTCTTTGGGTCCTGTCACTGGATCTAACCAACGCCTTTATCCACTGTCCTTGAGGAGATCTGTGTATGAATTTCTGTGTATTATAAACCTAATGTCTTCAGCCATCATTTTTTACCAGTGCTCATATTTTTGTTGCTATTATCGCTTTTCTCTGGCCCTCCTTATTACTGGTTCCCATATTGTATTCATTTCTATGCTTGGTCGGCTCAGGAGATTTTTGTGGCTTAGCATATGTGCTGATTCCTTAAGTTTACGAATTTTCCAATGGTGTTCTTTGTCTATGACCTCAACCTGATCCCACAGAGGGCGGTGATCTCCCTTCTATCTCCATATGTGGTCAGCCACGCCTGCTTTTTCCACTTCCCCTCGTGTTACAGCTTTCTGGTGTTCTTGAAGCCTTACCTTAAGGGGGCGGCCTGTCTCCCCTTTAAATTAAACATGGCACGTGGAACTAGAACAGTCTACCCCAGTGAGCGAAATAAAGGGTTCAGTTCGACATTCCAACCACCTGAAGAAGACCGGAGCGTACAAAGGCCGAAACGTTGTAATAAATATGGCGACAAAGATGAGGACAATAATCCGAATAATGTAAATATTGTACATAATACCTCATCTCAGAAATATAGACATCGTCAATGCATATGAATATTGCAGCTACACCTAATCTGGTGCTCCTTCTATATATTTTGAGATTCTTCACAAAATCCAAAGAAGAATCTGTAATGTTATCAGTCCTGATCTGGCATCTCGGCTTTATTTACTTTCTCATCACCGTACCTTAGATTGTGTTTTTTTCTATAGATATTTTCATAGCAATTGTTCTGATGATCTTTCCTCTTTGGTTCCTCGACTTCTTGAATTTAATCGTAGTGCTTGATTGGCAGGTAGGTCTCATTATTTTACCGTTGAAATAGCTAGATGTAGCCGTAAGTTCTATTCTAATATATTCTTCTTCAGCACTTCTCTCTCTTTTTTTCCGGCTTTCTTTCTTTCCTGTCAACTGCCATCTTTAAAACTTTAAATGCAAGATCAGTCGCCATCTTCTGTCTTCTTGATGCCTGTTCTTTTATTGTTATTTCTTTCTCGTTTTATTTCACTCTCAGTAATCGTTTGCGTCTTAGTGGCGTTATCCCCTTGGTTGGAGTGAAATTTTTAAAAAATGGTTATCAGTGATGTCCTGGTATGATCTACAGGACAAAGGCGCAGAGGTGTCGACCGGCCATTCCCAACATACGTACAGTAAACGTGCGAAGCCGAAGACCTAGCAGGGGCAATGGGATAACCGTGGGGATCCGTACACAGTCGGCACGCCCTGATGATGACGATGTTGATGACCTATGAATGAAATTATCGACAATTTTCAAAATGATATACAGTCATCGCTTTCTGTACGTGAAACTATTTTTTTTAAGTTGACAGCTAAAATTGATTAGCGCCATGTGACTATTTACGTTGACCAATGAGCAGTATTTACATTCTCTGATATGTACCATATTTTTTTGCCATTCACCTCCTTCGCTGAAAGATCCCGCCAGGTGTGGCCCCACAAGCGCCAATTTGTCTTGGAGCTGCTATTAGAAGAGAGAGATTGTGTGTGTGTGTGTGTGTGTGTGTGTGTGTGTGTGTGTGTGTGTGTGTGTGTGAGAGAGAGAGAGATTGTGTGTGTGTGTGTGTGTGTGTGTGTGTGAGAGAGAGAGAGAGAGTATCCGGTTGCAACACGTAATGCTTTCATCGAGGCAATCGTTTGATGATTCAATATGCTTCCTTTGTATTCTGTTATTTCAAAAATCTTTCTCTACGTTTTCTTTCTTTCTTCATTTCTTTTCAGGCAACTTTGTTTTTTCTTTGTTTCTCATCTTTCTATTTTCATCTTTTCTTCCTCGGCTTTATTCTTTCTTTCTTTCTTCTTTTCTTTCTGCTTCATTTTTTGTTTTCTTTCTTTCTTTCTTTCTGCTTCGGACATCTGTTTTCTTTTTCTTACATTCTTCCTTTCTTTCTGTTACGTTTTCTGTCCTTTCTTTCTTCCTTTCTTCCGTTCTTTCTTTCTTTCTTTCTCCTTCGGACATTTGTTTTTTTTTTCTTTCTTCTTTTCTTTCTGCTTCATTTTTTGTTTTCTTTCTTTCTTTCTTTCTTTCTTTCTTTCTTTCTGCTTCGGGCATCTGTTTTTTTTCTTTCATTCTTCCTTTCTTTCTGTTTCGTTTTCTCGTCTTTCTTTCTTCCTTTCTTCCTTTCTTCCGTTCTTTCTTTCTTTCTTTCTTCTTTTCTTTCTGCTTCGTTTTTTGTTTTCTTTTCCTCCTTTCTTTCTGTTTCGTTTTCTGTTCTTTCTTTCTTCCTTTCTTCCGTTCTTTCTTTCTTTCTTTCTTCTTTTCTTTCTGCTTCGTTTTTGTTTTCTTTCTTTTTTTCTTCGGACATTTGTTTTTACTTTCTTCCTTTTTTCTTTCTTACTGCTTCGTTTTTTGTTTGTTTGTTTGTTTCTTTCTTTCTTTCTTCTTCAGGCATTTTTTTTTCTTTCATTCTTCATTTCTGTTTCGTTTTTTCTTCTTTCTTCTTTTCTTTCTGCTTCATTTTTTGTTTTTCTTTCTTTCTTTCTTTCTTTCTTTCTTTCTTTCTTTCTTTCTTTCTTTCTGCAAGCACTTTCTCTTTTGTTTGCCCTTCACTCTCATTCGTACTTTTATTTCGTTTTTCTTTCGATCATTCGTCAAACGTTTTCTTTCTTTCTTTCTTTTTTTAAAACTTTTGTTATTCTTTCTTTTTACTTTCTATTTCAAACTTTCTTTCTTTCTTTCTTTCTTTCTTTCTTTCCATTTCATTTTTTTTTGTTTCATTGATCCCGGCGATGAAGGTAAAGTAAGGTGTGACACAAGGTCTTTTTATGTAGCGAGTGACCATACGCAGGTATATGGGTCAAGGACATAACCTGCCAAGTCCACGCGATCCCTGTCGCGCCGACGGTGATGTTTCACCTATGCTACCCACTCTTTGAGGGAAGTGCTGCCTGGGTTAGAACCGGGTACCTTCCCTCGATTAAAATTAGAAGAGAACAGATACTGCGCATTGATCCCGACCCGAAGCTCGAGAAATGTTATTTAGCTGGAATCCCTAAAACAGGATATGACAAAAGGTTTTTTTTGTGTGTGGGGAACCCCGAACGCATGCTTATACATAATTAGAAATGTTTGAAATTGCCCGCCTCGTGACAACTGTCACGTTGGAGTCAATATGACGCCCACCCTTTTTAGCGCAATGAGGAAGGTGCTGCCGCAGGGTTGGAATCTACGGTACCCAGACATATTCAGTGTTATGTCCATTTTTGCATCATTTAGGCTAGAGTTCGGCAATCCTTGGCATGCGTGCCAAACATGGCACACCGATGACATGTTTCTGGCACGCGAAACTTATTCATTGGATTCCCTTTTATTCTGTCTCTCTTTCGTGTATTTCTCCTGTATTTTGATTTTCTTCCCTTTTACAGATTGTACAGAATGTCATGGTAATTATCTAAGAAACGATGTCATTCTAATGAAGAAGATATTAGAGAATTTAAAGAATTCTGAACTGAAAACCGTTCAAAAAGAAAATAAAACCTTATGTATTTACTGTTTCGACGTTTCTAGGACTTCTTCAGATAAGGGTCAGTTTCAAAGTGTTTATAAGAACATCAGCAATAAAACTGACTAGGTCAAAATCCAACAATTTTTATTGAAACAAAGCAAGTTCAGTTAACCATTGATGACAATTCCAGAACAACGTAACTATAAACAATTTTTTTCTATCCTCTGCCAGCCGCTATGATGGAGAAAGCATTACCTCGAACCGTCGCCAGTGAGACACGCTGCAAGAGCCACTACGTTTCGCGAGGCTCGTCCCTTAATCGAGACGCAATCGCGCCAATCCCCCGAAGGAACGCCATCGAACGAGGTCTCCACTGCCACGAGGTCTCCACTGGAGTAAAAAAAAATCTATCAGCAAGAGAAGAATATTTAACTATTTTTTTCATCTCTGCGTCCCGGGCGACGGACCTCGGCTTAACCACGGACCTGATCAAATTACCGGCCGAAAATCTATCCGCACAGGTCGCTTCCCAAATCAATGACTTCCCCACTTTAAAAGGGAAAATGCTAATGCCATCCGGCCGTAAAAAAAGAGAAAAAAAAAAAAGAAAAGAGGTAAAAAGTAAATGAATTTCTCGTGAAGTAAGCAAGACAAAACAACAACAGCAACAACAAAAAAACAGTCCGATACTTTTATGCATTTTATTCCAGGTAAGCCCAGTTCCAACTTAGCTGCTGCTAGTTTTGAGATTTCAAACATTTTTTATTGGAAAAAAATCGTGTCAGAGGTTTGCCCAGCCCTGATTTAGACGACAATTTAATCACCACATCCTGTAAATTCTGTGAATTAAAACGTTGAATCTGCGCGCATTTTATCTCAAGATGCTCACAATTCAAACCCAATAAGTACAAAAGCCGTCATGACAGCGTGTTTCACCATCTGCACTGGAAGATCTATCATCACTCCGGTACAAAAACAGCTGCAAACTGGTACGGGCATCATCCTGAGTTTGTAACTGAGGGAGCAGATGTAACCATCCGCTGGGATTTTTCTATCAACACAAATTGAACAATATTGCCCACACATTATTATCAGAGACGGAAAAGAAAAAAAGCTTGCATATTGATTGACATGCGCGTACCAAGTGAGAAAAACATCTCTGCGAAGGTTTTTGAAAAAACTAAGCAAATATAAATACCTGGAGATAGAAATGGAAAAAGAAAGTGATACTAAAATAGTGTTTCTGTTGTGTTTGGAGCTTTGGGTATTATAAAGAAAGGAACTCAGCAACAAATCAACAAAATCTATGGTGCACCATCTCTCCAGGACCCCCCACCCAAATAGGTCTAACCAGCACAGCGCATATGCTGCGGAGAGTTTTGTTCATTTATGCTTAATAGATATCGTCTGTTTAATGAAGAGGAGACATATAGATATTCATTACATTCGTTATATATAGTCGGTTGTTACATTCGTTGTATATAGTCATTCGTTATATTCGTTACATATTGACATTAGTTATATTCGCTCCATATAGTCATTCGTTACATATAGTCATTCGTTACATGTAGACATCTGTTATATTCGTTACTTATAGTGATTCATTATATTCGTTACATATGTAGATATTCATTACTTTCGTTATATATAGTCGGTCGTTACTTTGGATTTATATAGTCATTTGTCACATTCATTATATATAGTCATTATTCGTTATATATCGTCATTCGTTACATTCGTTACATATAGTTATTCATTACATATAGCAGTTTGTTATATTCTTTACATAACGTTTTTCATTACATTCATTACATATATATTCATTACATTCGTTATATAGAGCCGTTCGTTACATTAGTTATATATGGTCATTTGTTACATTGGTTATATATAGTCATTCGTTATATTCGTTACATATTGGAATTCGTTATATTCGCTCCATTTAGTCATTAGTTACATGCAGATATTTGTTATATTCGTTACATATAATGTTTCATTACTTTCGTTACATATACAGATATTCATTACATTCGTTATACATAGTCGTTCGTTACTTTGGCTATATATAGTCATTATTCGTTATATATCGTCATTCGTTATTTTCGTTATATATACTCACTCATATGGCATTTTTTATATTCGTTACATATAGGGTTTCATTACATATATATTTATTACATTCGTTATATATAGCCTTTCATTATATTAGTTATATATAGTCATTCGTTATATTCGTTATATATTGTCATTGGTTATATTCGTTACATATAGTCATTCATTACATATAGCAGTTTGTTATACTCGTTACTTATAGTGTTTCGTTACATTCATTACATTTATATATATATGTATATATATATATTCATTACATTCGTTATATATAGCCATTCATTACACTGATTCTATATAATAATTTGTTACATTGGTTATATATAGTCATTCGTTGTATTCGTTACATATAGTCATTCGTTACATTACCTTTCGTGCCTATACATTTAAAATCCATTTTCCTCTCCACATAGACATTAAGCAAAATGCAATGCCTTTGGCACATAGCCACAGGGAGTGATTGGTCATCTGTAACGACCCTGCTGCTAGCTAGTTCGATTAACGACCAATCCATTCCTTAACAATTGACCCAAGCACTATAAGAACTCACCCACACCATTCAGTTTGAAAATGCCCCCAAAATACCGCCTTTTTTACTGGGGACCTAATAATAAATCATTTATATATAGAAAGAATTATATTCCTTTCACAAAAATGTATAAAAGGAGAGAAGTAAACAGATTAAATCAAATAAGAAGTTCAACTAAGCAATTAAAAAGAAACCTGTAACTGTGTTTATAAAACAGTGTTCTCCTCCTGCTATGGGTTAAATAGTAAATTATAGATTTTTGTTAATAGCTGTTAATCACATCTTTCGCTTACACAAGTGTGATTATACGACAACTCAAAAAGATACAATTAATAATAAGAAGAAGGACATCAATAATTCCAGTTGTAGTTGGAGCCCTCGGATTGATTGTTAAAGGTCCCGATAGACTCACTAAAGGAATCCCTGGAAACCGAAGCCTGAAAGAAATACCAAAAAATTCTTCTCACAAATACAGCTTACAGATTACGATGGTCTATATCCACGTAAAATATGTGTGATATTAGGGGTTTTCTTTGGTGGGGGGTTGCTTTGTCCCCAGAAAATGATCAGTGGGAAATGTCATGATGTCATTCCTGACCTTAAGGCTTTGGAAATGCACAAAGTCTCCTCGGGGATAAATTTTCTTAAATATAGCATGAATCCGAGGCAAACCATATTATACCTAAATTATACCAATTGGCAGTGGAAAATTTCATGAAGCCATTTCTCTTAGGTCTCTGGTTAGGACCCGGAAGAAAATGGGCATACAACAGAAATCAAAGGAAATAATAATAATAATAATAATAATAATAATAATAATAATAATAATAATAATAATAATAATAATATTTTAATCCTTGTGACAGGTTATAGACCTACTCTATTGGAAATTGCTTATCCATTGTCATATATTCACAGAAGCCCACACATTTTGAAATGATTTCTTCTTTATCTTTTGAAAATTCTTCCGAGAGTCTACGGAATTTGAAACCCCTGACAGAATTTTCGTTTTTCAAAATCTCTATTTAATGTTTTACTCTTATTTTTCTTATTGTTTTTTATTGTTTCACTCTATTTAATGTTTTATTTAATGTTTTAAGCGTACATGAATTTTACCTGTTCATAGACACAGATATTTTAACGAACGTTTAAACTACTCTCAACAATCGTCCGACATCATGCAATTAAGAGAAATGATAGAAGGGATATCAGTTACATATTCAACCACGGATACCAACAGTCAAGATCTACAATCTCTTGAGGTTTCAGATTGAAACTTGGAGGAGGCAGCTCGTATAATAAACAAGCAAACTCAAAACACAACAATTATTATTATTATTATTATTATTATTATTATTATTATTATTATTATTATTATTATTATTATTATTAAATAATAATAATAATAATAATGATATCCGGAAACAATTGACTTGTATCGGGTTGCGCAGTGTTAGCACCCTCTGAATATGAAACAGTGGGCTAATATCTGCATTGGAAAATATGCAACTATTACTCGAAGGTATGAACACCTCCCAGACCCGGTTACAGAGATAGAACCTGTTACAATTATATGGGACTTCAAAATAAACACAGACAGAACAATCAAAGCTAATCGCCTTGACATCGTGATTAGAGACCGCAAAGACAAAAAGTGCCTCCTTATTGACATGGTAGTCTTTGCAGACTGCAATGTATCTTTGAAGATCTTAAAAAACTATCAAAATACAAGGGCCTTGAAATCGAAATCTCAAAAATGGGGCACATGAGGACATCAACAATTCCAGTTGTAGTTGGAGCCCTCGGATTGATTGGAAAAGATTCCAATAGTCATTGAAGGAATTCCTGGCAGCCCATGCCTTAAAGAAATACAAAAAACTTTTCTCACGACTAGAGACCACACATTACGAAGGCCTTTATCGATGTAAAATATGTATGTTTTTTTTTAAAATTGCTCGGTTGTATGTAAAATGTCATGATGCCATTTTTGACATTAGGTCTCTGGTCGGGACCCGGAAAGAGATGAGTACACACCAGAAATCAAAGGAAATATAATAATAATAATAATAATAATAACAACAACAACAACACCCAAAGCTGGTAACGGTTACGTAGGTAGGACCTGTAACCTGTTTTCTGGGACATCTCAATACACACAGACAGAAGAATCAAAGCTAACCGCCCAGACATCATTATCACCGCAAACACAAAAAGTGCCCTCCGATTGATATGGCAGTCACTGCAGACTGAAATATATCTTTGATGATCTACAAAAAACTATCAAAATACAAGGACCTTGAAATCGAAATCTCAAAAATGTACTAAATGAGAACATCAGTAATCCCTGTTGTCGTTGGTGGCCTCGGATTGATTGGACAAGATTCCAATATAAACTCATTAAAAGGATTCGTGGCAGCCCATGCCTTAAAGAAATGCTATTTCATGCAGACTGCAATGTATCTTTGAAGATCTTCTAAAAACTATCAAAATACAAGGACCTTGAAATGGAAATCTCAAAAATGTGCCACATGGGAACATCAAGAATTCCAGTTGTAGTTGGAGCACTTGGATTGATTGGACAAGATTCCAATATAAACTCATTGAAAGGATTCGTGGCAGCCCATGCCTTAAAGAAATACAAAAGATTGTTCTCACAAGTACAGCCAACATATTACGAAGGCCTTTATCTATACAAAATATGTGCGATTTTTTTTTCTCAAAATTGTTCAGAGAAAATATCATGATGCCATTTCCGACGTTAGCTCGGGACCCGGAAAGAAATGTGTATATACCAGAAAGCAAAGAAAATATAATAATAATAATAATAATAATAATAATAATAATAATAATAATAATAATAATAATAATAATAATAATATCGAGAAACAATTAATCATCTTGTATCGGGTAGTACCGTATTAGCACCCACTGAATATGAAACTCGACATGATAAAGTGAGCCACTATCTACATTGCAAAATTAACTGCAAAATACTGGTTAAGAACATCACCCAGGGTCGGTTACAGTGATAGAGATCTTCAAAAAATTATCAAAATACAAAGAACTTGAAATCGAAATCTCAAAAATGTGGCATCAATAATTCAAGTTGTAGCTGGAGCCATCGGATTGATTTGAAAAGGTTCTGATATATTCATTGAAGGAATCACTGGTATCTCATACCTTAAAGATTTTACTAAAAAATTGTACTGACAAGTACAGCTCACACATTACGAAGAGCTTCATCTATGTAAAATGTGATCTTAGGTTTTTTTCCTGTTTGTTTATTTTTTTCATCAAAAACTGCTGAGTGGAAAATGTCATGATGCCATCGCTGACCTTAGTTCTCTGGTTGGAACCCGGAAATAAATGGCGCCCTGGGTAAGACGATAAACTACATCCAACAGCAAGGCATCTGATCAGGAGGTTTTGAGGAGCGTTTAACCACCTCTTAATTGCTGGTGATTGCACCTGTTAGGGACCTAGCTATGGGCAAATAGTTGACCCCACAAACTGACACAAAAACACTATGAAAGTGTAAAAATAGATTTTAATGCCAGAAATACATTTTTTTAAAAAAAATTAGTATCAGCAATAAATATTTGAAAAAAATAAAATATTACCAGAAATAAAAATCTTGTCGGCATTAAATAACCAATTGAGGTTGATATACCACAAAACAAAATAAACTAAACTATACATTTAAAAAAAAAATATTACCAGCTATACATTTTTGGAAACAAAAGGAAATTTTGTCGGCATTAAATAACCGATTGTGGTTGATATGCCGTAAAACAAACCAAACCAAACCGGAAATAAATGAGTATACAAAAGAAATTAAAGGAAATACTACTACTACTACTACCACCACCACCACCACTACTACTACTACTAATAATAATAATAACAATATTACTACTACTAATAATAATACTATTAATAATAATACCAATAATACTAATAATAATACTAATAATAATTATATTACTACTAATAATAATAATACTACTAATAATAATACTAATAATAATATTAATAATACTAATACTAATAATAATACTATTAATAATATTACTACTAATAATAATAATACTAATAATACTACTACTACTAATAATAATAATAATTATAATGATAATACTACTACTACTACTACTACTAATAATAATAATAATATTACTAATAATAATATTACTACTACTACTACTAATAATAATAATACTAATACTACTACTAATACTACTACTACTACTACTAATAATACTAATACTAATAATAATAATACTAATACTACTACTACTACTACTACTAATAATAATAATACTGATACTACTACTACTAATAATAATGATAATAACCTATTTTCAGACATGGAAGCTTTTACTATTTTATGGGACTTTACTATCCCTACAGGCAGAACAATCCAGGCTAATCGACACAAAAACAGAAAAGTGCCTCCTTATTGACATGGCGGTCACTCCAGATTGTAATGTATGTTTAAAATAACTATTTAAAATCTACCAAAATGCAAGGACCTTGAAGTGGAAATCTCAAAAATGTGGCACACGATTAATAGTTGTTAATCACATCCTTCGTGGGTTCGCCGAGTTCTTAGAACGTTCGCATTCTGACCATGAGGCCCGGTTTCGAATCTCATCGTGTTCGATTTGTCACGACGGAGACTTCCTGATGTTATCGAACTGGAGGGGGGGACTATCTCATCGTGCGGCACCTTTGGAAAGTGCCTGAAAACCAACCCACGGGTTGAACCAAGCCTTGTGAGTGAAACTGGGTAGACAGAACCCTTGTGGGCCGTCGATAGCTGTGCTAGCACGAAGTCACAAGTCATCGTGGCCGAGGGCTGGCATTGTTCAAATTGTTGATCACGCTAGATAACAATCTCTTTCCCAAAAACTGTAACTAAGGTCTGCTCAGAATAGTTGCAGTAAACCACAGGCGGGGTCTGTGGGTGTTGAACAAATATAAATGTGCCTGAGAAAGCGTCTGCAATAGGGACTGGCTAGCCGCCTTAGTAGACGAGTATCCACGAATACGAGTGGCCAGCTATACATATACATAAATCCTTCTCTTACCCAAGTCATGTGATTATATGCTAAATCAAAAAGATATAATAATAATAATAATATTAATGACATCAATAATTCCAGTTGTAGTTGGAGCCCTCAGTTTGATTAGAAAAGGTTCTAATAGACTCATTGAAGGGATCCCTGGTAATCCAAGCCTTAAAGAAATACAAAAAAATATCACAAGTACATTTCACACCTTACAAAAATATCAAGGTAAAATGTGTGTATTCTTAGGTTTTGGGGGGGCGGGGGGTTTGCAAAAATCTTCAGTGGAAAATGTCATGAAATTTTTAATGTTATGTCTCTGGTTGGAACCCGGAAAGAAATGAGTAGACACCAGAAATTAATAATAATAATAATAATAATAATAATAATAATAATAATAATAATAATAATAATAATGCAGTCCCTGCAGACTGCAATGTATCTTTGAAGATATTCGAAAAGGAAATAATAATAATAATGCAACTTCTACGGGAAGGAAACTGAAAGAAACTGGTACGAACACCATCCAGACCCGTTTACGGAGATAGGACCTGTTACAATTCTATGGGACTACACAATACACACTGACAGAAAAATCAAATCCAACCGCCCAGACATTGTTATTAAAGATCACAAACAAAAAAAATGCCTCCTTATTGATATGGCAGTCCCTGCAGACTGCAATGTATTTTTGAAGATATTCAAAAAGCTGTCAAAATACAAGGACCTTGAAATAGAAATCTCAAAAATGTGGCACATGGGAACATCAACAATCCCTGTTGTAGTTGGAGCCTTAGAATTGGTTGGAAATGTTTCCAGTAGACTCATTGAAGGGATTCCTGGAAGTCGATGCCTCAAAGAGATACAAAAAAATATTCTGACAAGTACAGCCCAAACTTTACGAAGGGCTTTATCTATGTAACATATATATATTTTTTTTCAGTGGAAAGTGTCATGATACCATTTCTAACATTAGGTCCCTGGGCGGGACCCGGAATGAAATGTGTAAACGCCAGATATCAAAGGAAATAAATAATAATAATAATAATAATAATAATAATAATAAAAATAAGAAGAAGAAGAAGAAGAAGAAGAAGAATTATGATAATAATAATGATAATAATAATAATACTGATAATAATAATAATAATAATGATATTGATAATAACAATAATAATAATATTATTGATAATAATAATAAGAAGAACAAGAACAAGAATTATGATAATAATGATAATAATGATAATAATAATAATAATAATAATAATAATAATAATAATAATAATATTGATAATAATAATAATAATGGTATTGATAATAATAATAATAATATTATTGATAATAATATTAATATTAAGAAAAAGAATTATGATAATAATGATAATGATAATAATAATAATAATATTGATAATAATATTAGAGAACGAGAATAATAATATTGAATTACGCGTAATGAAATGAAGGAAAAAATATCAGTACAAAAAATATTTCCAAGAATTTAATGCCTACTTAAAGAAACCAATTATATTCTCTTTTTTCTATTTTTTTGATGTTCGACTTTAAAGACCAGAATGTCAACAGACGTTGTTCTCATCTTCATCTCTTCCCTGTCACCTTCAAATTGGTTTCAGTTTAAAACTGTCATCGACTGTTTTTTATTTTATTTCTTCCCTTAAAAAAAATAACCTTTTTCGTTTTTGTTTTTTTCTTATCAATATTTTTATTCCAGCTAACAATGGTCGATAATTGTGACGAAAATTCTCGACTTTAGTTAAGCCACTGCAATGTTTACAATGACGTCTCTAGGCTATGGCAAGGGGGCGTGCCATGGGGGCCATTTGGTGTGGGGTTGGCGCTACAACATCACTACAAAAATAATCTTTAATGTAAAAGTCATTGAAGAAACATTAATCAAAAAAACATTTGGCAACATTCGACAACGACAGACTGTCGCCATCAAATGTTGCCAGCGACGGTTTTGTGTTAATGTCGTTGTTAAGCTGTTCCGATTGATAAATTCATAAAATTTGCATCAGTGAAAGCAGTGAAGATGCAGTTTAAGGCCTAACTGGACCCTTTCTTAGTTCCTTGCTTCCACCTGTCTTCTCGCTGTACTAATTCAATAACTTATTAAAATATACCTTCTTCTGGGAACATT
>CAXIWW010000631.1:295000-332227 GCA_964036315.1 Acanthosepion esculentum | reverse complement strand
GAGGGGAAAGAAAGGAGAGGGGAAAAAAGAGACGCGAGAGGGGAAAAAAGAGACGCGAGAGGGGAAAAAAAGAGACGCAAATGTACTTTTTGATTTCACATGGTCTCCATTAATGTCAGAGGTCAGCACTAACTCTCCTATTATCTTTTTTTTTTTGCCTAAGAGTGTAATTGCTTACCTTCAATCCTGATTATAAAGTCCATTATCTAATTCTATCTCTAGTGACTTATGGTGATTCTGGCAGATAAATTTGAGATTATACAGACTGTATTCAAGTTGATTCTCTATCTATATCTCACATGCATGTGCCTACACATGCATGGAACCACCTCTTAATTGCTGTTGTTCTCAGAGTGGATTGAGGGTGGTAGCACCTGTGGGCAAATAGTAAACTCCCAAGCAAAAACAAAACATTATGAAAGTATACAAATATATTTTTATGATAAAAATAGCTGCAATTCATTTTTTATATAAAGTTACCAACAATACCTATTTATAATAAAATTACGAACAATTTTTAAAGTAAAATGACCAAAAATACATTTTATCTGTAGTTGAAGACATACAATTGCATTCAAAATATATTTAGTTAAAGCCATAAAATTGTGTTCAAAATATTTAGATTTCAGCATTAAATAACCCATAGAGGTGTTGATATACTGCTAAACAAAACCAACCAATTACACATGATTGCAATCGGGATCACAGTCATTGTAAAGTTCACAATCCTTTCATTAGCTGCATAGCATGTGCTTCATCAGGGGTCTGTACAGCTTTTGATTTCAGAGCTGTCCTTCTCCAAGACTGGTTGCCACCCAAGGCTATAGAAGCCAGTCAGTCCTCCTATTTACTCATAATGGAGAGTGGGAGGAGATGAGGATTCACGCCATTCCTAGGGATATTTGCACGCAAGTGAATGTAACCAACTGGAATTTGAACTTGCCTCTCCAATTCCTAAATCCAAGCTGCTATCCATTACTCCACTATCCCTGCATGTGAGGTCAAAAGATTTTCATGCTTCATAAACTCAATATCTCCATTTTGCTAAAAAATGGCTCATTTGGGAAAGATCCGTCTGATAATAATTATTAAATTAGATATAATAACATTCAATACATATTGAAGACTGATTCAGAGTTTTTTTAATTTTTCAGTCACTCAGAGTCTCAACCAGAATGATTGCATTGATCACAGCTGGTGTATTTTGTATAGAGAAAAACGTTAAAATTCCCTTCCTTTCTGCCTGTGCAACGATGGCCTAGAGGTAAGATATCTGATTGATGTCAAATCATTTGGGTTTCGATCCCAGCTTGAAGCAATCAGATGTCTAGCCACACTGAGGAATGTGATATAGCGAAATCCACTGTCTGTGGAGAAAACATACACACACATATATATATATATATATATATAAAAAGTTTTTCTTATTGCCACACCAGGACAAAATAATTTTAAGTACAAGGATCAAAATTTTATTGTTAAAATAGATACAAAAGTATTAAGATTTTAGGTGCCTTTCGGCCAACACTTCTTCACAAACAAAATCGTTAGCAATATAAAATGAAGCCTTCGATATGAAAATTTTTTTTATCAGCAACTGAAACTATGAATAAATTACAAAGTAGGCAATGGGAGGGGGTGTGAAACAGTGTAAATTTTTTTACTAATTTGCTTCCCAGTCAGGAAATTGCTTCCCTGAATAGGGCCAACTTGTATTTCATCTTCCGCTATCTACACAAGGCAGGAAGTTGCATGTTAATAATAATAATAATAGGCTCCAAGATGTCTAAACGGAGTATCGTCCTTGCCTTGTGCCAGACAGAAATTCATCCTGCAAGCAATAGAATTTAAAAGTTGTTAACTGATGAGTCTGCGAATACCTGGATGTCAGAGTCTAATGTCTATGCACCTGGCCCAGGACATTCTGGGTGATCCTAACCTCCAACCACTGAATGGTCTTGCCTACAGTCAATCTCACATCGACATTTATATTGATTGGTAGGCAAGACATCCTTATGGCAAGCCCTCCTAGTTGTAAAAATACTTAATACCATAACAGCATTAATATTATATCTATCATTTTTAATTTATTTTACAAACAAAAATAGGACCAGAATATGACCTCTTGCCCCTCCCCGACAGTGCCACCCTTTAACTTGCTCACACCAGTCTTTGAATATTTTTTATTGTTGATATATTTTAGCGACATTTACATAGCTTGAACTAAACTTATTGTAAACTCTTTAAATAAACTAGAATAGCTATCTTTTGTTTGTCAATAAAAATAATGTTTAAAAAATACCTCAATTTTAATTTTTAGCACAAACCAAATTAGCACCTATTTTCAACACAAGTGTAAAAAAACAAAAACAAAAAACAAACAGATATTTGAGAAACACTGGTGTAAGCAGTTATATAGAACTATTTTTCAGGACTGTATATGTTCAGCATAACTTCACTGACAAGCATGATGTGGATTAGCTTACAATCACAGTAAGGAATTGATAAAATTATAACCATTTACTCAGTGTAAACAGATACTTCAACTAGTACATGTTCTGTGTTTGAGCAGGTTTTTTCTGATGATGCATTCTGGGAATATTCAACAACTCATGTGACATATATCCTACTTAACAAAAACAAAAATATTAAATTACAACTTTTATCTAAAGTTTAAAGTGTTTTGTGGTATTATCAATTTTACTTTTACTGAAAACATAAGAAATTAATTTTAATAACAATTTTTTTTAACCATTTGAACCCGAGCAAGTCAATGCCACTAGGATGCATGGGATTACTGAGAGTGAAAGTGAAGACTTTAGTGAGGAGAAAGGACAATAAAAGAACAGGTTTTAGGAAAACAGAAGATTGGCATTGCATTTAAATTTTTGAAGATTGCAGGTGGCAGGGTAGCAAGAAATCAGAGGGGAATGAAGAAGTGTAAGAAAAGAATCTAGTAGAAGAGAATATAGAGTTGCATCTAGGTAATTCAGCAGTAAAACTGTGAGACCTATTTGCCAATCTAGTAGCACACTTAAATTCATGCAGTTGATACACCAAAGTGGAAAGTCCATCAAAACAATTATGAAAATATTTATAGAAAAAAGAGCGGGAAATCCCGTCACATTAGAGGAAGTGAAGGCAAGATGCCAGATCAGGATCAATTATATTACAGACCATTCTTTGAATTTTGTCAAGAATCTCAAGATATATCGTAGAATCAGCAGACCAGATGTGGCAACAGTATTCAATGTACAGACAAATGATAGATTCCGATGAGAAAAATTGTCTGGCATGACACAGCAAACCAACTTTCCTAGCAGTCAATCTAGAAAGTAATTCAATCCTTCCACTTTATGTGGAAAATGTAAGTCCAAGGTGCAAAAAGTTGCTCCTATGGAGGTTAGCATCAGCCATGTCAGGAAGGCAGGCAGTTTTCTCTATGGTGATTAAATGAAAGCAGTATTACTTTGGCGGCGTTAAAATTTATAATCCATCCCTTAACACTGATTGGAGGCCCTTTTCAAGAGCAGTTGCCAGTTTTTCTTTGTCAAACATGTTAATTAGAAAGTGTTTTTGTAAATTTTGAATCAGCTATTGTTTTTGTATGTAAACGGATACAGCTGTGTCAGAAACAAAATGGAAAACAATCAAGGTTAGAAGTTAGAGACATTTTTATTTAGATTTTTAAATTAATAATTAAATGCTAAAAATAATTTTTAAAAAATTCTACTTTTATACTGACAATTATCTATTTTGTCTTTGATATTTGAGCCAAGATTAAAACAATTCAGACTGTTGAGAAGGTTTAAATCTCATTGATGTTGGGTTGGTTAGTCTTTATAAAGATTAAAATGGCATATCTAATCAGTATACAAAGCTCTCCTTTAATTCAGCTACTTATTCAGATAAAACCAATTTACCAGAAATGAATAAATCATCTGACTACTTCAGATATCTAAGCAATCAGATGGACAGAAGAAATTTTAACCCAGATTTCAAGTACTTAAAAAAAAGAAAAAAAAAAGCATTTCATATATATATATATATATATATATATTATGAAATGGACAAAGTCCAACAATTATTTTAAGACATTTTTATGTTTATACATTCTTTTTATAGATACAAATAATATTTAAGTAAATGCTATGTTTTATAATAAACAGTATTAAACAACATTTACCGGCCTGAATGTCTGAGAAATTTTTGTCCTCCAAACACTCCTCTGTGGCCGAAATGGTTAAGGCATATCAGGCTATATGACGGTTACGTATAGGATACGTCCGAGAAATTTTCATAGAAAATTTTCGTCCTCCGACAGGAATTGAACCTGTATCCTATACGGAACCGTCATATAGCTTGACGTGCCTTAACCATTTCGGAGGCCAAAAATTTTTCTATGAAAATTTCTCGGACATTCAGGCCGGTAAATGTTGTTTAATACTGTTTATTATAAAACAGAGCATTTACTTAAATATTTGTATCTATAAAAAGAATGTATAAACATAAAAATGTCTTAAAATACATATATATATAAATACACATATTATATATATATATATATAAATACACATATTATATATATATACACACACACACGAGACCAGACACCTTAATTCAACTTAATTTCAAAAATTATATTAAGGGTCTCGGCTCTCGCTTTTGAAACATGAGAACTCTTATGTAGCGAAGGAATCATATTTTTTAAAAAAATATAATATAAGCTCTACTTCTGTATGGAGCACTGTCTTTTTTAAAAATAAAAGCAAAAATACTAAGGAACTTTGAATTATTTACCTAACGTGTTCTTTCCTATTTTTCTGCATACCTGCACACACACACATTTTTTTTTTTTTTTGATAACAGAAGATAACAGGTGGCCTGACAATTGCATCTAGCATGAAATAGACTGTCGCCTCTAAGTCTTGACTTCTATGTTCACTTTTATATTATATATATATATATATATATATATATATATATATATATATATAAAAATATAAAGCAAAAGATTATTACTGTTTGTAAAAAACTGAATTCATATATACATTTCATGACAAGGTTTATGGAAGAAAAAAGTTTTAAGTCAAAAACTGAAAAATAAATAAAACAATAATACTACATTTGTTTTGTAGTTCTAACAGAAAATGATCAAACATCAACAGTAAATAATGATTGTGTGTGTATGTTTTGTTGAATATGACAGACAAGGATATTTTATTTATTTCTCTTAGTTTTTCCAAGATTCTTGCATTTTGTCCGTTTGGTGGGGATAAGGGAGTGCAAAAATTGTCCATTTTGTCCCAAGACCTTTCAGTCACTTCTTTAGTGATTTTTAAAGGGGTTTATTCTTACATGTTAATTTCCTGTTTAAGATGAAGTTTTAGTGCTGTTTGAATAGTATTAGTGTTTATTCCATCTTAAAGATGAAAAGAAATTAAGACTTTAACAAATCCCTTTAAAAATGGTCAAAGAAGTGACCAAAAGGGCTTGGGACAATCAGTAATGTTTGCACTTCTTTGCTACCAACAAATGGAAAAATTTTAGTTAGAAAAACTAAATCAGAAATTCATAAAATTTTCCTTGCCTGTCATATTCAAGGAAACCTGTTTTTTAAGAAAAAGGTTGCTATATATATATATATAAAAAACTTTTCTTTTTTTTTTTTTTTTAATACCTTTAGGATCCTTTCAACCAATGATTTTTTAAAAGGTATTCGTTGGCAATATACAAACACTATCAAGATATTAAATAATCTTCAAGAAATCACTGGGTGGTTTTTGACTGATTAATTCTTAAAAGTCTTGTTTTATTGTCCAATAAAGAGAATTTTTTTATATCTACATGTTAACAGCTGAGTGTCTGACTAAAAAGGCAGTTTCCTAGGCCAGCAGGCATTAATTACAATGCTTGAAAAAAAAATAAATAAATAAATAAATAAAAAAAAATATAATAAAAAAAAAATTAAAAATAAATAAAAATAAAATAAAATAAATAAATAAATAAAAAAAATAAAAAAAATAAAAAATAAAATAAAAAAATAAAATAAAATAAACACACACAGCAGATACCTACTGAAACATGTATCCCCTAAAATATCATTTATAATAATGCCAGGTTAAAATCTACCAGTTGCTTAAATTATGGCATATATGTTTTGGGTGTGGGCAGCAGAGTGAGCGATTTTTGATCACAGTTCACCAATCGATAAGTAAACCGACTTCTCTCCCCAGTTAGGTTAGGGTAAGATCTTAAGTAAGTCTTAGCAATCTCTAAACTCCCCATGCCAGGGTTATGGGGAAACCAGTGGCCTCAGGCTGGTGGATCACTGTCTGCATCAGATTGTTTGGTCAGCACTGCTCCTTTTGACAGCCAGATGAATTTTCAATCAGAACCAACGTTTGACGATACCTAGTACAGTTAGGATGCTACTATGGGGTTGGCCAATGCCTCCATTGTATCACTGATGTTGGTGTACAATAACAATGTGGCACTATAATCAAGCACAGACAACGAGGATAAAAAGAGTCAAAACAATTTAAGCTGCCCAGTTAGCAGCAAGCATTGGCTCGGAGGCATGGAAGAATTCCCTTCTTGTTTCTTTGTTGAATACAATGGACAGTCAAAAAATGAGGATACATTTGAGGTATGAAAAAAAATATGTTGGATGATACAGACACTGAAAATTCCTAATGAGGAATGTACATTTAATAAAAGAATAATTGGCTCGGCTATAGAGACCTACAGAGGCCAAATGGGAAAGCAAATGTGGTTAAAAGAGGATTTCCCAGGATAAGGTAATGCAGGCTTAATTACTGTAAAGATGTATATTTTCTTTTGTAAGAATTCCTATGTCTAGGTAGGTGGACATTAATTTCAGTTTGAAAAGCAAAAACACACACACAAGCAAAAAGACACAACAACACGCAACAACAGGCAAAAAACACACAACAACAGGCAAAAAACACACAACAACAGGCAAAAAACACACAACAACAGGCAAAAAACACACAACAACAGGCAAAAAACACACAACAACAGGCAAAAAACACACAACAACAGGCAAAAAACACACAACAACAGGCAAAAAACACACAACAACAGGCAAAAAACACACAACAACAGGCAAAAAACACACAACAACAGGCAAAAAACACACAACAGGCAAAAAACACACAACAACAGGCAAAAAACACACAACAACAGGCAAAAAACACACAACAACAGGCAAAAAACACACAACAACAGGCAAAAAACACACAACAACAGGCAAAAAACACACAACAAGCAACAACAGGCAAAAAACACACAACAAGCAACAACAAAAACAATGAAGTATACTCAAACAGGTATGTCTAATAATGTTTATAGTAATCAAACAAATGTTGGATTAAAATTACACTAACATTTCAAGAATTGAACACAAAAAAAGATGAGGTAAACATGTGACAATCACAAAATCTGATACATACATAGCCATAAAATGGATATATTTATTCCTCCAATGAAAAAAACAAAAACAAAAACAAAAACAAAAAAAACAGAATTTAAAAACCAAAATAAATCCCTATTATGCCACTAAGGGCCAGTGCAAGGGTACTGTAGCCTCCAAACCCACTGAATCTCTGATACAGGGGAACCCCCTACTCTACTACATCTCAATTTTCATAAAGTAGTATTCATATTAAATCAAACTTTTATTGTAACCTTATGCACAATAAGGGATCATATACAATATAAGTGAACAATTCTACTAGAAAAATTGAAAATAAATGCAATCTATTTAAATCCAAATTAGATTTTGGGAATTAGAAAGAAAGGGATTGTCAATGGTCAGGAATTAATGCAAGCCTCACAATTGAGTTTATTTAGAAATAATTAAATTTTAGTTTTGACTCATCACCTCTATTGAGACTATTGTCTAAATAGAAGCAATAAAAAGTAATTGGACTTATTAATCGACAATACGTTGTCAAAATTAACAAGTTTGGCATAGGAGATGCTAAGAGCACTGAACCATTATGCAATATCGGTTCTCTTCTAGGATAGTGAATGCAGGACAATCTCCTCACTGATGAAGACCTTTACAGTAACAGAAACGTGATTCTACAGAATGATTCTAATACCATAAACTGAACATTTAGAGAAAAATGAAGACAAAAAGTATGTTTATACATTAAAATCAGAAAGGGAATTGAAGTTTCTAGAATAAATAATGAGGAAAGAAGACTCGGAAAATTTGATCCTCACAGGACATATTGAAAATAAAAGTGACAAAGATAAACAACAAATAAACTTGTGTAAATGGATGGCAGAATAGGAATTGGGAGGGACAGTGAAAAGACAAACCTTACTAAGAGCTACAAAGGATAGGAAGTTATGGAGAGCTATGATCGTTCATGTTCCTACACTGTCAGAAATTATGGTATATTTTAAGTTTATAAAGTTATTGGAAGTTTTCACGTGTTATATATATATATATATATATAGGCGCACACAAACATATAGGCACACACACACACACACAAACATATAGGCACACACACACACACAAACATATAGGCACATACACACACACAAACATATAGGCACACACAGGCACATACACACACACAAACATATAGGCACATACACACACACAAACATATAGGCACATACACACACACAAACATATAGGCACATACACACACACAAACATATAGGCACATACACACACACAAACATATAGGCACATATACACACACACACACACACACAAACATATAGGCACATACACACACACACACATATAGGCACATACACACACACACACAAACATATAGGCACATACACACACACACACATATAGGCACATACACACACACACATATAGGCACATACACACACACACACAAACATATAGGCACATACACACACACACACATATAGGCACATACACACACACACACAAACATATAGGCACATACACACACACACACAAACATATAGGCACATACACACACACACACATATAGGCACATACACACACACACACAAACATATAGGCACATACACACACACACACATATAGGCACATACACACACACACACAAACATATAGGCACATACACACACACACACATATAGGCACATACACACACACACACAAACATATAGGCACATACACACACACACACATATAGGCACACACACACACACAAACATATAGGCACATACACACACACACACATATAGGCACATACACACACACACACAAACATATAGGCACATACACACACACACACATATAGGCACATACACACACACACACAAACATATAGGCACATACACACACACACACATATAGGCACATACACACACACACACACAAACATATAGGCACATACACACACACACACATATAGGCACATACACACACACACACAAACATATAGGCACATACACACACACACACATATAGGCACATACACACACACACACAAACATATAGGCACATACACACACACACACATATAGGCACATACACACACACACACAAACATATAGGCACATACACACACACACACAAACATATAGGCACATACACACACACACACAAACATATAGGCACATACACACACACACACACAAACATATAGGCACATACACACACACACACACAAACATATAGGCACATACACACACACACACACAAACATATAGGCACATACACACACACACACATATAGGCACATACACACACACACACAAACATATAGGCACGCACACACACACAATTTAAATGATGGCATGCGAATTGCTCCCGAGTGCACTCATCTGATGAAACATTTAACCAATCCTTGTGGCAGACGCTTGCTCAAGCACATTTGTGTTTGTTCAACACCCACAGAGCTAACCTGTGGTTTATACCGAGTGGACATTAGTCACAGTTTCTGGGAGAGAGCACATAATCTGGTGTGATGAACAGTTTGAAAAATGCCAGTGACACTTAAACCCTCAGTCACTATGACTTGTGACTCCATGCTAGGACAACCATAGACGGCTTGTGAACAGTTCCATTAACCCAATTTCATGCACAAAGCTCGGGCTAATCTGCAGTATGCTTTTCAGACACTTTCCAATGGTGCCACATGCCGGGATCATTTTCCACAGACCGATAACACCAATCACCTCCCTGACAAATCAATCAGAGTGAGATCAGAACAAAGTCTCAAGATCAGAAACAAGTGTTCTAACCACTTGGCTACGCACCCATATATAAAATATACATTTTCTTCAGGAGATTAACAATCATGGCTCTCCACAATTTCCTCTCCTTTGTAACTCTTACCTTGTTCTGACATCCATTTACTCAAGCTCACTGGGTAGGTCATGCATTTTTCCCCACTCTGTCCCTGTTTCCTTCAATCTGCCCTGAGAGTATCAAATTTTCTAAGCCCTCTTGTCTCCTATTAGATAATTTTTTGAAGATCAATGTTGACTGGTAAGCTAGAAGCTGGAAGAGAGTTCCACAAGCAAGAAGTGTGAGGGAGGAAACCAGTAGCATAGAACCTTGCTCCGATATCCACTTACTCAAGTACGCAAGGTAGGTTATGCATCGTTTTCCTCTGTCCCTCTTGCCTTCAAATTGTTCTGTGAGTATCAAATTTTCCCTAGAACATAAGCAAAACATTATTAAGGCAGAAGAACAATAAAATAACAGAGTTTAAGAGGATAGAATGTAACAATTGACATTGATCTTCAAAAATTAAAATGCATACTTGACTGAAACAATTCCACAGACTAGAAAGACTGTTAGCATAGAACTTAGTTACATTTAGCCATTTCCACTGTAAAATGATGAGACCTAGCTGCCAATCTAGTACTGCACTTAAATTCATAAAGTATAGGTACCATAGAGGAAAGTAATATTTATTTTGAAAATACAAAATGTGGCACAAGGCCAAAAGAAGTGGGGATACAAGAAGGCTGGTCTTCAATCTGTCTCATCTTAAACTTAGCTAGTCACAATTACTGATCCAAACATACCACAGTATTCCTTGCACCAAAACACATTCTTACTACAGCCACCATAATACCTCAAGTCTCTAACTAGTTCCCATATGTACGATTTGTCGGGTGGAGGGGTGAATAAAAATAACATTTAAAAATGAACCCCAATGATTTCAAATTTATATATAAGAAACTAAACAAAATAGTGTTAGTAATAAAAAATGATTTTCTAAGTGTAGATTAGATGTGACACAAGGCCGAAAGAGTGGGGCACTCTATGATGATCAAACTTAGCAGTCATAATTGATCTAGTGAGACAAGCTTGCTAACCATTACACCACGTCAAATTGTACCATAGAGGAAAGTTCATCCAAACAATTATCATGAAAGTATTTATAGAAAAGGCACAAGGGAACCAAATTATGGCAGTGGGAAAGTGACTGATGGCGAGATGCCAGGCCAGGACTAATAACATTGCAGATTCTTTGGATTTTATCAAGAATCTCTAAATATATAACAGGAGCACCAGACCAGATATGACAGCAATATTCAATACATGAACGAATGGCAGACTTGTAAATATGTAAGATAGATTTTCTAGCATGACACTGTGAACCAAACTTTCTTACAGCAGACCTAGCAAATGGTTTGATATAATCATTCAATTTACTGTCAGTGGAAAACTCTCTTGAAAATTAGCATCAGCCATGATGATGAAAGGCAGAATGGGTCCTCTCAGATGATTAATGGAGAGCAGTTTTGTTTTGGAGGTGTTAAAATTAACAAGTCATTCCTTGCCCCAGTTAACAGAATGCAGGTCATTTTTTATATCAGTTGCCAATTTTGATCTTGTTGAACCAATTAGACTTACTTTAATCTAAATGGTGGAATGTACTTTATATTAACTATGAAACGGTTGCATTCTCATCAACTAACATCTTAATGTACAGTGAAAGGCACCAACAAACACAAAGTCAGCATCCAATTGGGTCGGCATTTAAATTATACAGTGTAACCCGGATATAAGAGAGTTGTCAGGACTGGAGAAGAAATCTCTTATATCCGGGTTTGGTCTATTTTGTTTTATTAACACAGGCTCTAATTTGGGACCAAAGAAAATCTCTCTTATATCCGAGTTTCTCTTATATCCGGGTCTCTTATATCCGGGTTACACTGTATATTAATTCAATGTCAAGGTTGGATAAATTGAACATTCACTTAACAGGCTTTCACTTTAAATTATTTTATTCCCCAGAAATAAAAAAAAGATTCACAAAGAAATCCTGTTATAACTGTGCTTGCTCTCCCTTCATTAGGATCGCACAACCATTATACTCTGCAAATACCGCATAAATAATGGACTATTCCACTTTGAAAGTGGGGAAAAGACTACTTGGTTTCAGTGAGAAAATGAATGAAAGAAAGAAAGGAAGATAAAAGTGTTTCATGGCTGTGTTAGTGAAATGCAAAAAGTTAATTTGTACCCACTTCTTAAAATAAAGACCTGCATTCAGATTTATGATTATTATTGCAATATTTTGTCAAAGTTGTTAAGTTCAAATATTTAACAATGCAATAGGGGAATTTCTACAGATATTTTATTGTCATAGAACTTGCCATGAGCTTATTCAATCATTAACTGAAGAATTAAGATTCATCAGAAAATTCGAACAGGAAAACCAAGAAACTTTTGTTTTTTTTTTTAAAAGCAACTTCACTCAAAGCAAGGTAGTAAAGCCACTAAGACAAGGGTTACTGGGTGTGCAAGGATTAGAAAACAGAAACATTAATAAGCAAGAACAAAAGAAGAGTAATCAGGAGGACAGCAGACAGCAATTGAAATTGCATTAAAACATTTGAAAATTAATGTTGACTGGAAAGCATGGAGCCAGAAAACATTTCTGCAAGTGGGAAGTACGAGAAAAGAAACTTAACACAGAAGTTACGGTTACATCTAGCAACTCAACTGTAAGTTGGTGAGACCTTATTGCCAGTCTAGTACAGTGCATAAATTCATAAAGTCTAGGTACCATTGTGAAGATCTCATCTGAACAATTACCAAGTATTTATAGAAAAGGCACAGGGAGGCAACTTTACACCAATGGGAAAATAACTGAAGCTGAGATGCCAGATCAGGACCAATAATATTACTGATTCTTTGGATTTTATCAAGGATCTCTAGATATAAAGCAGGAGCTCTGGACCACATGTGGCAGCCGTATTCTAATCATGCGTGAATGGTAGACAGACATGCAAGAAAGATTCAGGAGAGAAAAATTGTCTAGCATGACACAGTGAACCAACTTTCTTAGCAGCTGCCTTAGCAATGGATTTAATATAGTCTTTCCACTTCATGTCAGATGAGAAAGTTAGCCAGAAAAGACTCAACAAGTCGGTCTCCTGGAGGTTAGCATCAGCCATTTTGATGGAAGGCAGAAAGGACTCTCTCAGATGATTTATTTGTAAAGAACAGAATTTTTGTAGAGAGGAGAATAAACTATATCAGAAAATAATACATTATTGTAGGAAAAAAAAAAAAAATTATTATTGCAGAAAAATTGAAATGACCACATATTTCCCAATATTCTGTGCAAGAATTTAGTCTACAGAATGAGTTTAAATTTCTGAAGCATGAATTTTCTATTCCACTTCCTGAATATGTAACATTCAGCTCTGAATAAAAATTTTGCTTTACACAAATTTATAGAACACATTTAAAACATGCCCTTCTACAGAAAAATAATTTAAATTCATTCCACTTGCAAACTAAAAAAAAAACACTTATGTGAGACTAAAGAAGTTTTATACCTCAAGTGTGGTTTGTGTAACCATAAGTTTTTTTTTTTTTTTTTTTTAAGCGTATCACCCCAAGCAAGGCTGGAGGCCACTATCACGCATGGGGTTATAGAAGGGTTGGAGGAAGAGCAGATAGGAGTGGTAAAGGAGAGGATGTGGAGAAAGAGAAAGAGAAAGACAGTGGGTCGATCAAGGCAAGGGGGTTACAGAAGATTTGGAGCGAGAGCAGATAGGAATGAAAGATGAAAGGATGTGGAGAAGGGAAGTGGATAGATCAAGGCAACTGGAGATGTCGATTGACGCTACACTTAAACCGTTGGAGATTGTATTTGTCAGGGAAACAGTAATAGGGAAGGGAGTTCCATAGGCGAGATGTGCGAGACATGAAGCTATTGGAGTAAAAGAGACATCTACATCTAGCAGTTTCAACGGTGAAGGGGTGGGAACGGGATGCCAGCCTCGTAGGAAGTTTCTTTTCTCATACTTCCCACTTGTGGAACTCTTCTGGCTCCATGCCTTCCAGTCAACGTTAATTTTCAAATGGTTTAATGCAATTTCAATTGCTGTCTGCTGTCCTCCTGATTACTCTTTTGTTCCTGCTCCTTATTAATGTTTCTGCTTTCTAATTCTTGCACACTTATTAACCCCTTGTCTTAGTAGCTTTACTACCTTGCTTTGAGTGAACCTGCTTAGAAAAAAAATAAATAAACTCATGTGAGACTGAAGAAGTTTTATGCCTCAAGTGTGGTTTGTTTAACATTACAAAATTTCTTACAATTAAACATTTATATTCTCCATTTTTGAATTATCTAAAAAGAGGGTTAGAAAAATAAGCTCCATCTGAGAAAAGAAATTAAAACTCCTGGTTTTCTTATGCAACAATAACTATTCTTGAAAAATCAACCAATCAAAATGTCTTTAGTTTTTTTTTCTTTCTAGTTTTCTTAAAAATGACATTGCAAGGGCATTCTTTGTTAAGAATGCCAATAAAACTGAAATCAAAGTGTAACAAAACTTGTTATGCTGGCAAAACTCATACAAGCATTTTACACCCAACATTACCTTTATTGTGGGTATCTTTAGAGTGCAGGACATTTTAATTTTGGGCAAACAAAGATGATGACAGTGTTGAAAAAGCATTCAGTAAAAACAACTTGTTACAGAATTCAATACAAAAATAGTATTTCCAAGATGAGATACAATTAGAGCTTTGACTAGACATGGGTGGGTCTACTTTCACACACAAAGAGAATTAAAAAAAAAAAAGAGAGAGAGGAGAGAATTAAAAAAAAAAAAGAGAGAGAGGAGAGAATTAAAAAAAAAAAAGAGAGAGAGGAGAGAATTAAAAAAAAAAAGAGAGAGAGGAGAGAATTAAAAAAAAAAAGAGAGAGAGGAGAGAATTAAAAAAAGAGAGAGGAGAGAATTAAAAAAAAGAGAGAGAGGAGAGAATTAAAAAAAAGAGAGAAAAAGAAAAAAGAGAGAGAGAGAAAAAGAAAAAAGAGAGAGAGAGAAAAAGAAAAAAGAGAGAGAGAGAAAAAGAAAAAAGAGAGAGAGAGAAAAAGAAAAAAGAGAGAGAGAGAAAAAGAAAAAAGAGAGAGAGAGAAAAAGAAAAAAGAGAGAGAGAGAAAAAGAAAAAAGAGAGAGAGAGAAAAAGAAAAAAGAGAGAGAGAGAAAAAGAAAAAAGAGAGAGAGAGAAAAAGAAAAAAGAGAGAGAGAGAAAAAGAAAAAAGAGAGAGAGAGAAAAAGAAAAAAGAGAGAGAGAGAAAAAGAAAAAAGAGAGAGAGAGAAAAAGAAAAAAGAGAGAGAGAGAAAAAGAAAAAAGAGAGAGAGAGAAAAAGAAAAAAGAGAGAGAGAGAAAAAGAAAAAAGAGAGAGAGAGAAAAAGAAAAAAGAGAGAGAGAGAAAAAGAAAAAAGAGAGAGAGAGAAAAAGAAAAAAGAGAGAGAGAGAAAAAGAAAAAAGAGAGAGAGAGAAAAAGAAAAAAGAGAGAGAGAGAAAAAGAAAAAAGAGAGAGAGAGAAAAAGAAAAAAGAGAGAGAGAGAAAAAGAAAAAAGAGAGAGAGAGAAAAAGAAAAAAGAGAGAGAGAGAAAAAGAAAAAAGAGAGAGAGAGAAAAAGAAAAAAGAGAGAGAGAGAAAAAGAAAAAAGAGAGAGAGAGAGAAAAAGAAAAAAGAGAGAGAGAGAAAAAGAAAAAAGAGAGAGAGAGAGAAAAAGAAAAAAGAGAGAGAGAGAAAAAGAAAAAAGAGAGAGAGAGAAAAAGAAAAAAGAGAGAGAGAGAAAAAGAAAAAAGAGAGAGAGAGAAAAAGAAAAAAGAGAGAGAGAGAAAAAGAAAAAAGAGAGAGAGAAAAAGAAAAGTGAAAAAAAGAAAGTTTGAATCTAGATACACAAGAATACCTTATTTATCTTCAGACAATATCCATCATTTTTGTTGTTATCACAACATTCCAACCATTGTGCTCTGGTCTTCAAGTGAATATCAATTTTGAACTGAACCCTTATTTAATCTATGTGGATAGACTATTCTTATCTCCAGTTTTTATTTTTAGTACTGCTCAATTATTGCTTGCTCTGTTTCCACTGAGTCCAAGTACACACTGCCTGGCCTAGGGATTGAACTTGCAATTACTAGGTCACCAAATTCACCTAGTATTTCTGAGAAAGTACAAAAGCATATATGCCAGCTTTAATGCAAGAAGAAATCTCAGTGGCACATTCTTCAAGACACCCCTTGGATTGATACTTTAACCATACTTTGAAAAAAAAGACAAAATGAATCCCAATCAGGACAATGGCAACAGAAAGAAAGATTCAAGAGAAAGATTTTTATAAATTTCAACCAACAGTAGTACTAGCTGCTCAGTCAATGAATGTAGGAGGTTTCCTTCTAAGGAAACAGCTAATATTACCATCTTGAAATATATATATATATATATATATATACAAGTCAAACCTAATGAGCCAGACAAACCTACCAAGGTTTCACTTGTAGGTTTGTCTGGCTCATTAGGTTTGACTAGGTTTGCTCTACGTTTGTATCGAGCTCTTTAGTTAGTTGTTTACTCATATCGGGGTTTTTTCTTTGGGTCTTGAACCTGTATCTATTGCGATTATTTGACAGACTTTCATGTTCTTGGCTCTTTCTTTTTTAAGACCTTTTTTTCCCCCCTTCGAGATTGATTTGGCTATTGTTAAATCAAGAATTCAAAGGTTTTTCGACAGGAGATAGATAGATAGATAGATACATACATACATAGATAGATACATACATACATACATACATACATAGATACATACATATATACACACACACACACACACATACATACATTTTATTATAGGATGTTACATTTGAACATATGTAACTGCTACATAAATGCATTCACATATTCGAATATAATATCCTATAATAAAGAATTATCACTCTACTGTTGTATTGAGCCCTATTTTTAAATTAATGCTATGAATGTTTGAATTTATATTTGATTCGTTTTCATTTCATATATTGTTTAGGAGAAGGACAACTCTGAATTGAAAACCTGCAGAGGGTCGTTTGGGGACCCTGTGGCATGTAGTGCACCAAGTCTCTGTATTTGGCCCTTCAAAAAGTATGGATGGTTCTGCACAAAACCTTCACCACTATAATCAAATCTCATGTGCTGGTGTCGGGCTGTCAGTTTCCTAGGAACTGATTTGCTTGACCCTCATATGTTGAATTCGATGGGAGTGTCATATATATATATATATATATATATATATATTAGCAATCTCCATAGTTTATCATTCCTTACACAGTTTAAGAATATTTTAGACCAATCTCAAATTTCAAATTAAAAAAAAAAATCTCTTTCCTCCAACATACTTCTGTACATAAACGCAAGTTAGAAAATAAGGTTTCCACATTTACCTTGATAAAGTTTCTCAGGAGACCAAAAATGACTTTTTTTTTTTGTATATATCCTAGTATTTTTTTTAGCACATGAAATTTTGACAAGAGAAAAAAAAAAAAAGAAAATTAATTTCATTTTATCTCATAGGAAATGAACTGCACTTGAATTACAGGGCGATTTTACATTTTTTTCTTTGCTGCCCATTGACAATACCACCCCCTCTGTAAATGCAGGAAAAAAGAGGTCATACTTTTTATCTACAAGAGGTTGCCAAGAGAACACAATGATGCCAATCTCAAACACCATTACAACCCAGCAGACAAATAATACAACCCAGGAGACAAATAATACAACCCCCCCCCCTTTTTTTTTACAACTGCTAAAATTAACAATTAAAAAATTCAGAGAGCACATTTTCTTTAAGATTTGCAGGCAATATATATTTTTACTAATCTTCACCCAATACAAGGCCCAAGGGCCACTCAAGGTAGAGGATTACTGTAGGGAGTTGTATTAGCATAAAAAAGGAGCAAAAAGTGAATTTCTTGAGGCCATGCAGGAAAGAAAATTCTAGACTTGAAAAGGTCAAGACTTAATTAGTGAATAAAATTTCAGAGTTCAGGCAGAGATATTAAAAGTATAGAATTGAAGTAGAATTTAAAACGAATTGGAAACCCAATCCTAAACAGAAAACAATGGATAAGCCTCTACTCCTGTTCCAAAAAAAAAAAAAAAAAAAAAAAAAAAAAATACAGACGAGTATGAACCAGATGATAGGTGAATCGATCTACTCAGATTATATAAAGGGTGTTCCAATAATGCGGACTGATTTTAAAACTAATTCACATTTAAAATCAGTTCAAGTTATTGGAACACCCTTTTAGTCCAAAAGCATTTCTCTCTCTGTGTGGGTGACAAATTATTTTCCACCCCGCTCTCACAGATGAGATGTTGCAAGCCTCTCACTGGTCTATCGCACCTCCCATGGAAAGTTCTCAGATAAACTATATTCCACCAGTTCTAACCTTCATGGCAAGGACCCCTATGCTCTGCCCATTATATCGAACCACTCATTCCCTCCATTGTCAAGTAAATTCCATTTGAGCAGCTTCTTCCTGTAAACCACTGCCCCTGTGGCACCAACTCCCAAGAGGATGTTTATCCTGACCACTACAATCTTAACCTGTTCAAGTCTAGAGTTAACTGTTATCGTCCCAACATATCTGCATAAACTTTGCCACTGACTCTTTAACACTTTGCCTTGACTGGCTCCTGGACCTTTGTACAGGCTGAATATCATTGTAAAAATGCACACATTATATATATATATATATATATATTACAATATTTCTGGTAACATCTTACAATGTTTATAATATGTTTAAATTTTATAACGTATTCTTCGATCTTTTGGCTTGTATAATAATCTTTTTCACGCTGTCACATGATAAAAATCTTCGCCACGCACGTGATAACATCATCGCGTCTTTTGAATTTAAAAGGATTTTAACGTTTATTTAGTTTGTAAAAAAAGTAGCAACATGATTACACTACAAGATAATTGGCAAATGTTTGTTAAAAAAATTTTGACTAAAAATATTGACCCTGAAGATGAACAATGATGTTCGAAAGGGCTAGGTCATCGTACGGACAATACTTATTTCGAAATAATTTTCAAATAAAAATTCTCATTAGAGAATGAGAAAATTCAAAAGAAAATATGCAAGACTATGTTGTCTTTAACATTCAATACAACATGTTTAAAAGAAAAGTTGCTGCCAAATTACACACACACACATATATATATATATATTTTTTAAAAATATGATCCTTCACTACAGGTGTTCTCAGGTTTCAAAAATTTCAATATAATTATTAAAATTAAATTGAATTAAAGTATCAAGCTGTTTCATCCTCAAGCGAAATTTTTGGAATAGCTAATCTTGAAATTTATGCAACTTTATAATATGCTTATATTTTTGAAACATGAGAACTCTTATGTAGCGAAGGAATCATTTTTTTAAAAAATAATTATAATTTAAGCTCTACTTTTGTATTGAGCACCGTTTTTTAAAAATAAAAACAAAAATACTAAAGAACTTTGGATGTATCTGTCTATATTTCCGAGATGAGGTATTATGTACACTATTTACATTATTCGGACTATTGTCCTCATCTTTGTCGCCATATTTATCACAACAATTCAGCTGTTGTACGCTCCGGCCTGCTTCAGGTGGTTGGAATGTCGAACTGAACCATTTATTTCGTTCACTGGGGTAGACTGTTCTAGTTGCACGTGCCATGTTTAATGGATGTCAGTTATCTCCTGTTAATTCCCCTCTCCAAGTTCTCCATTGAACTCACACTCTTTGGGTTCTGTCACTGGATCTAACCAATGCCTTTATCCACTGTGCCATGTGTCCTTGAGGACATCTGTGCATGAATTACTGGGTATTATAAACCTAATGTCTCAGCAAACATTTTTCACCAGAGATCATATTGCAATTTTTGTTATTATCACTTCTCTGGCACTCCTTATTACTGGTTCCCATATTGTATTTATTTCTATGCTTGGTCGGCTCAGGAGATTTTGACAATCAGTTGACAAAATCTCTCTTGAGAAAAAAAAAAGGAAAACTATCACTACTGTAGCCAAAAGGTAACTATAGATATAGTTATGTGCAATGCGAGATACACGTTTAGGTGATCATGTATTTTCTGATACATGACTGACTAGGCAGATTATTTTTTCACCCCCGCAGTAGGTTGCCATTTCTTTCTGCAGTAGACCAGTTGCCATCCAAGGCTATAGAACCAGGTCTGTCCTGCTATTTACCCATAGCTGGGGGGAGAAGAAGAGGATTCATACCTTTCCCAAGGGTATTAGCACGTAAGTGAAAGTAATGGATTCGACTGGAATTTGAACTCGGCTCTCCAACTCCTCAATCTGAGCCACTATCCATTATTGTAGATATAAAAATATGAAACATGATTATTATAGGACAGTGTTTGTATTAGTTAGCAAGACTACAAGTTTAAATAATATTAAGATGATCTAGTTTTATAAACAGCTGTAAACATACTCCGGAGTGCATGGGGGTGGGCTAATCAAAAAAAGAAAAAATGTTTATATAAGCCTGCAACCGGAACCCCTTACCTTCTGACCAAGTAGCACTTGATCTAGAAATTTTTCATTTATTTATCTCTTTATTTCATTTCCTTTTGTAGATTTGTGGGACACTAGGGCGGTTGCTTTGAAGATCTTAGTTCTAGAGTTTACCGTGTACGAAGTCATAAAACCCAACTCAGATAAAATCATTTATGGCCCACTTGACTTTCTCTACTTTCTTTCAGTCATGGCTGGTCTTATTGTCACACAATGACTGTCAAAATTATTTACAAGACATTCTGATAGTCTTTACATTTAGTTTTGGACACTACTGAGGGTAACTAGTGACTTGTTAAAAAAAAAAAAAAAAGGGGAATTTTTTTTTTTTTTTAATTATTTCAAAATGCATAAATCCATTGTTTTTTTTCATTTAAGATAAATATTTATTATCCTCGTATGCTTGTGTAAAGAAAATAATTTAACAAAAGAAAATAAATTTAAAAAAAAAAAAAAAAAAAAAAAAAAAAAAAAAAAAAATCACAATTTGGAAAAAGGACCACATTAGTAGTATATAGTCATCAATGATCTTGATGAATCTATTTAATGGATTCACTATTAGCATTGATAAATTTTTCAATACGAGGTCTGAATCATTAACATGCTTGAAACAAATGATCTTTATTCTTTATCTATTTTGGACACTGTGCTAGCTAAGGTGGACATCAGAGTTTTTATAATGTTATGAGGGCATGGATCGACTTCCCTCTCAACTACACCCCATACATAGTAGTCCAGTGTATTTGAACTTCAAGAGTTGAACAGCCATATTTTTGGGGTGACGTGATTGTGGAGTTTGTAACTTTTCCATTCTTGGTTTGTCTTGGTTTTACGAGAGTGCAATAGTCTTGTTAGTAGGTGTATGGTTTTGCTTTGCTCTTTCTTTATCCAAAGCCTAGCAATCCTCTCCAACCTCTTATTGTTAGCAGCATTGACCTATACGCCCCAAGGAAAGAAATGAAGAGACATGATATCTCTCTTATGCCTCTCAGAACCATTACAGTTGGGTAGGTCGATTTTGTAACCATGGTATTGCACTCAATTTGAAAGTTGGTGTTTGACATGATAAATAAGGACACAAAATATTGTTTTCCAAATCATTACTGGTTTTTGAGGAAATTAGTTTAAAGATTATATTTAGATTCAAAATTGGAGCATTGGAATTTAATTCTGGCGATCAGTGAAAGCCTTATCACCCAACTTTATAAAATTTACGAGTAACAGGACCATCACAAATTGTATATGGATAAAATGCAAGGCACAAGCACATTATTATTAAATTATATTGTGCCATCAAAAGACCTTTATTTACTTCAAAAGGGAAATTATACTGAACAATTTAGCTATATTATGATGTAATATATTTTATTTCTCGCAATATCTGACAGTTTTTCTTCCAACTTCACTTCTTCCTCTGGCATTTTATACATTAGCTAACAGAAGTTATTTCCCTTGGTTAATTATTACTTGGTCTTTTAAAATGAACATATATAAAATATATCAAGTCTTTTTCCTTTTCTTTCTGTAACTAACTCTTTTGTTGTACTAATGTTATTTTTCTGTTTTCCATGCACTGGCAACACCAGTTGGTAGTGTCTTTGTTATGACATTTTCAAAATCTATCAAGATGTTTAGAAGCTAAAAAAAAAAAAAAAAAAAAAAACTGAAGAATATCAGAAAACATTTGAAAAAAAATTATTTTTGATAGTAATGGTGAAATTAGCCATTTCCATAAAGGAAAAATCTGGCATTCATTGACAAAACAGCTAGTTCATCCTGGGTATGACGATAAACTACGTCCAACAGCAAGGCCTCTGATCAGGAGGTTTTGAGGAGCATGGAAACCACCTTTTAATTGCTGTTTTCAGGTTCAACCCAAGCTGGGGTGGTAGCATCTGTTAGAGTACCAGTTATCACCACATAGTTAATCCCCAAACTGGGGTCAAAACACTATGAAAGTATAAAAAGATTTTTATAGTAAAAATACCAAAATACATTTAAAAAAAAAAAAAAAAAAATTACCAGCATTGCATTTGACACGTGACAAAAACCCTCTTTACAAAAAATGTCATTGAAATTTGATCTACAAACTGATTTTTTTACAAAGAGTACATACATACAGGGTGTCCATAAAGTCTCTTTACAATATTAAAAAATATATTACAAAGGCAATTGATGATGGCCACCTTGTTCACCAGATATCACTCACCTGGACTTCTTTCTATGCGACCATATAGAGGTGTAATAAATTAGTTAAAAAAAAAAAAAAAAAAACTTCAATATCTACTCCTCATTTTGTAACAATTACCATATATTTGTCTGTTTATTTGCTTTTGTAATAATTTTTTTCTTAAATTGTAAAAGACTATATTCTATTCATACAAATCTATCCTAAAAATCTTGTCATTAAATAACCTATTGAGGTTGATATGCCGTAAAATAAACCAAACAGCTAGCATTCTCGTTTGTTGAATTATAAAAATCTTACTCTTAAACCAGGAAAATAGGTTTTCTCAAATCCACTGTTATTGCTCTTTCTAGTAGTGATGGTAGTTTCCTTCCAAACCTTTTGTTTTTGGTAGTGTGGAAAGTTAACAGTTTGATTATATTATTTTTTCTTCTAGTAGCATGTGCTACCCACTTTTATTGTCGCTGCTGTCAGAATTGTTGAATGGTTGCATTTTTTTGTTATTTGGTAATTCTTTGTGATGTTGCAGCAATGATCTATCAGTCATTAAGATTTATAGGATGGAAGATCATTGTTTTTAATTGCATTGGTCCGAGACTTATCTTAAAAAAATATTTATAATATTGAAGCATAACATTGCTCTTTTATGAAAGAGGGCATACCGTATTTTTCCATTGTGGCTTGGAAGACACACCCTAATATTGAAAAGAAATTTTTAAGAAAAAAAAAAAAAGGAAGTCATTTTTATACAACACATTCACCATGTGTCCCTCATATACTGGCACCATGTATTGTTTAGATTAATTACTTGTCTGATTTTATTTGTATGGCAATGACATATTAGTCAGGAGCAGAAAGGCTCCTGCCACTGCTAGTAAACAGAGCATGTTTAAGTTTGTGGCTCAGCTCCAGGAAGGTTTATAATCTTGGAAATACTTGTAACAGCTAAGTACTGAGGTTACATAATATAAAAGGCTGAATAATATAAATAATTAACAGTGCAATGACTCAACATACAAATCCACGTCCCTATCAGTCAAACCAGCTAGATGACCGCTCAAACTTACTTGAGCCTGGGCATTGCCTTACATTCGTCTTGGAAGACAAGACACATATTTTTCAGGGGAAAAAAAGTGCGTCTTGTAAGCCAGAAAATACAGTAATTTTTGAAATTGTAAGAAAAGCATTTTGAGTTGAAATGTTCGTTTTGTTTATCTTTGATCATTGGTTCAGTATTGTCGATTTCTTTATCATTCAAACATTTGGCAATAATTTTATTCCGTTATCCTTTCTCATTTATTGATTGTACTAATGTAACATTTTTTTTTATGAACGTCTTTTCAAATTTGTAAGAAAAGAGTTACACATCTTAACATTATTTTGTTCAATTTTTTTTTTTTTTTAACTATTGGTTTCGATCAGAATAGTCATTTTCTTCCTCTATTATTTATTTTCTAAATATTTTTAACAGGAAATTGTCATATTTGATAATTTTATACTTTTATTTTCTTATTTATTATTTGGTTTGTGATACATTTGATGACCAACTGTTTGCACCAACATCCAGTGTAAAATTTATATATATATATATATATATATATATATATATATATATATATATATATATGTGTGTGTGTGTGTGTTTATACATGTTTCTATGCACATACATCTGATGGTCACTCTTTGTTATGGTGGAGGAGCTTGCATGGTTCAATGGCCGAGAGCAAGGTTGTCAGGAGTTCTAAACTCCTGGTAGGGCTACACTTGGTGGCAAGTTTGAAGATGAAGACAGACTAATCATGACCAACCCCAATGACCCCAACAATTTGAACAAGAGGATGACAATTAAAACAGATCTCAACAGCTGCACCAGCAGATGATTGGTTTGGTTTACGGCATTTCAACTACAATGAGTTATTTAACTCGTTACCTGCCATGAGCCAATTTGGGGATCTGTTAAAATGAAACTCACTACATGTTATTCCTTGTATTTACATTGAATTGCTTACATACATCGCATTTGTAGAGGTATATTTTACAACACTTAGCCTTTCTGTCGTAATTTTACATTTCACGAGTAGAAAAATAATGACTATTTTGAAAAGTAATTTTTTATTATTTCTAATCAATATTATTTTTTGATGTTTTATACACATATATATTTGTTCTAGTTTCGATAAAAACAACAATGGTATCTACTGAAATTAAACCTAAGGAATAAATAAACTCCTAAGACACCTGTCTGGGCCAAAAATGCGTATTAAAAAAATTTGGCAGTTAATGGGTTAATGTCGACAATTTTTATTGCTGTTAATATTTTTTTTTTTTTTTTTTTTTTTTTTCCTTCAAAAATATATATTCCTGGCAATATTTTTTTCTTCAAAAATCTATATCTGGTAATATTTTTCCTCCAAAAATGTATAGCAGGTAATATTTTTTCAAAAATTTATTGCTGGTAATAATTTAAGTATTTCTGGTATTAAACCTATTTTTACATTTTCTTAGTGTTTTGCCCCCAGTTTGGGGAGGTAACTATTTACTAATAGCTGGGTGCTACCACCCTGGGTCAGGGTGGACCTGGGAACATCAGCAATTAAGAGGTGGTTCCACGCTCCTCAAAACCTCCTGATCCGAGGCCTTGCTGTTGGACGTAGTTTATCGTCTTACCGAGGATGGGCACCAGCAGATGAAGAGGCATCGCATTGATATGATACAGAAGGCACCACTTGAAATGATAACAGAGTCAGCCGCAGTCTGTTACAGTTTCATTTCTGTGGGTCTCATTCGATATATACCACAGAGGAAAGTTATAAAATCAAGCATGTGGGTCACTCCCTGGCAAACTGATGTCCACCTTAAGCAAATTCATGCCATCAGCACTTTCTTTCACCAACACTTGCAAAGCCAAATGGTGATAGAGAATGGATGACAGGAACAGGTTTTGGTGAAATTGGAAGCTTCTAGTTTCGACCTGCACGTTGGTGGCAAATCTAGTCACCAATGGCGCCATCATTATAAAGGAAGTAATCAGAAAAGAAATTAAATGCTTGGATACAAGAAAGCCAACAAGCGCCTGAGAAAATGTTTGTATACAGATGATAGTCTAGTCATTTCTGAACAAGCTTGATGCTATGCATGACATCCACATGAAAGCCATTTAAAAATATAACTAGTTTTCAGGTGTACATTTTAGTTTTGTAGCATTTTATATTAGGTTTGTCACTTCCTTAGCACATATTTTGCACTCTGCCAATACCTTATAAATAATTGACTCTTCTATTTTGATATGTTGGGGGAGGGGGTTGAAAAGACAGAGACACTACTTTGTCTCAGGAATGAAATGGAAAAGTTGTCCATTTCAAATCTTTTCATTTATACTCCCTTAACCACCAGCATTCATATTTATAATTATTATTTCTATGGATATTTTATTGTCATAGAACTCATCATTAACATTTGATTCATCAGAAAATGAAGACAGGAAAACCGTGAAATTTTCAAGGGTAGTTCTAATGTTATATTATTGGACAAAAGTATCCCCGGCACAACATATCCCATGTTTAATTTCCCATCTTCCGTATATACTAATAGATGGGCTGAAGTCTTGAAAGTAAATTACTCGGTCCCTGAATTCAAAAGTAAATGTCTCAATTTCATAAGGGAAGTCGAGAATAAAATAAAAAACGCATCCCAAATTGCATTAATATCATTTTGAATTTTTTTGAAATGCAGCACCGTCAACCACGATAAATTTGTGACTAGTATTTCTTTCATTTTAATTTTATTTGCAGATGATTTTCATCGCATCTAAACAGATCATCACTATAGCCATTAGTAAACACCACAGATCAGAAATAAAGAAAAACTTCTCAACAAGACAAAACACACATTCCTTTAACCACAAGAAGCCTGCCTGTAAATGACAACTGCTCTAATGTTTAGGCTATAAAGAAATAACAGCTACAGAAGATAAAAATCAAACCACATAAATTGAATTAGCTATATAATTTATTTGAACTGTTTCTTTTTATTTTATTTTTATAGATGCCACATTTCAGTTATTTTCAGGTTATTTTGCCTGATGTCATGTAAGAACAAAAGAGGAAAATACTGACCAATTGTTTTTTTTTAATGGCTTATCAACATTTTGAAACCAGAAAATATTTTTGGACTGTAAGAATTTTTAAGAGATCTACTAATTAACCCATAGCTGGGGGGAAGAAAAGGGATTCATAATTTTCCCCAAAAGGTATTTGTGTTTAAGTGAATATAATGCACTCCAACTGGAATTGGAACTTGGTTCACTGAGTTTCAATTCCAAGCTATTATTCATTACACCATCTGCACATCCAAGCTTACAGCACCTGGTATTCCCAGGCAGTCACCCATCTAGATACTGATCAAGTTTGACATTACTTAATTTCAGTGATTGTACAAGAACTAGCACTCCAACAGGATATAGCCATCATTTAAGGAGAACAATATTACATTAGCCATTTAAATTTACTCTTCACCCTCACACCAAATTACTTTATACCAGTTTTTTTTTGTTTTTTTTATGTACACAGGTATTATTAATAGTAGCATTTTAATTTAATTTTTAACTGAACTTATATAGGATAAATACTAAGACAAAGTTCTCTAGCCTTTAGTTGGAAACAAGTCTAAGAAAACTGAATTGCATGCCATAGAGATAGTAATAGAAAATGACTATCTTTTCCAAGAAGTATGGCAAGTAATAAATAAAAGGAAGCTGTGTAAAACCATGACTGCCAACATCCAGAAGGGTCATGGAAAAAAAAGAAAAAAAATTGTCAGGTTTTCACTAAAACAACTGATTAAGCCTCTAGTAATGTTATCTTACATTCTTATTAAATGATTGTCAACTTGTTTTCAATTACAGGATGCAGTAGAAATACCTTCTACAATGGTAAGACAGTAGCAATGATCTCTTCATCTAACTAATATCTTACCATTATTCTGTAGGTATTTCTGTCATATTCTGTAGTATTTTTTTGTCTAAATTCCTGGGATGAATAGTTATTTACACTATTTACATGCACACTACTGTCCATATCTTTCCTCGCTTGAAATATAAATATGAGGACAATAGTCCACATGTAACTACTTTAAATAATAGTATTTCTTTTATATTTATTTTTTTATTTTTTTTTATTTACACTATTAGTAATATTAAACTTTTATGAAGGTGAAATATTGTCAACCATTATTAATTTTTGACTAGTTATTTTTTCATCTTAATTTTAGTGTTTATCACCACTACTAAGACAATTGTCTAAATAGTAGCAATGAAAAGCAATTAAGGACATTAATCAACAAGACATTATCATACTTAGGAAGTTTGGAATGGGAGGTGCTAAGAGTACTGAACTGTTATGTAACATCAGTCCTTTATGCCAGCGAGTGCTGGACAGTCTTCTTGCAGATAAAGTAGAGACCTGAGGCAACAGGAATTTATTTCTTCAGAAGTATGCTGAGAATACCATAGACTGAACATGTGAGCAATGACAAAGTTCTAGAGACAGTGTTGACAAAAACGAACACTTCCCATCAAGAAAAGATGGGTGAAATGTGTGGGGCACATAAGGAATGGGCTTGGGGAATTTGATACTCACTGAATAGATTGAAGGTAAGAAAGCCAGAGGAAAGCAACACACACCCTACCTGGCAAGCTTGAGCAAATGGATGGTAGAACAGGGTTTGGGAGAGATGGCAAAAAAAAGTTATTAAGAACTACAGAGAACAGGAAGTTGTGGAGAGCCATGATCACCAACGTCCTGAAGGAATATGGCACATAGAAGAACCTAGAGTTTTGGGAATTCGAACAGAGCAACTGAATGGAGTAGATAATTTTACCAGACCGCATTGTAATGTCACATACAAGGCTAAGGGAATTATTTTGGATGAAACAGTGGAAAGTGTGTTAGGTTAAGTCATTTTTTCAGGGTCAGATTCCTTAAACTGCCAAAAACATTAAATAAAAAAAATGCAACCTGGTATCCAATACCAAAGTTGTGTTTTTTTTTATTTTTATTTTTTAAATTACATCATGTACATCAATTTAAGATGCAATAGAGTCAAGCAGAAAAAAAGGTGACAAAATACATTTTACTAGGAAATTAGCAAAAAAATATATAAATAATTAAAGAAAAAAAAAATTATATATACAATGTTTTGAAAGTAACACCATCCTTTTATTTCCACAGAAACAGATACAAGAATCCCAATAACACCACTGGATAGAGCAATATGTAATATGTACTACCCCCCCCCCCGCCTCTGACCATGTATTTTCACCAGCGATAAACAAGAACCTGCACTGGATTGGTAGCTATGCAGAGTTGCCTAGAACATAGCTCGTCATATGAATTGCTGCTCACACCGTTTGGTTTCTCTAAATGTTCAACAAAAGGCAAAGTCAAGGATTTTTTTTTTCCTGTAAGAAAAAATTCAATGACATCCCTTTACTTTGTATATACTTTCCTATCAGATGATGTTTTTCCAACCTGCCTCTCACCTGCTATTTGCAACAAGGAAAAAAAAAAAAAAGGGTTATTAGAAGGTTCAACCTTTACTGTCATGTCACAAATTTCCACCTCTGACATCACGGGTCAACATAATAAAAAAAGGTGGGACTTTGAGAGAGTGATCCATGCCAAAGTAAAGGTTTTAAAAAATTATTTTTAAAATTAAGAAAAATAAAAATAGAAGATTAATTACATATCATATGGGACTAAAATAATCCATGGAAGTATGGAGCGAGATAACCCATGGAAGTATGGAGCGAGATAATCCATGGAAGTATGGAGCGAGATAATCCATGGAAGTATGGAGCGAGATAATCCATGGAAGTATGGAGCGAGATAATCCATGGAAGTATGGAGCGAGATAATCCATGGAAGTATGGAGCGAGATAATCCATGGAAGTATGGAGCGAGATAATCCATGGAAGTATGGAGCGAGATAATCCATGGAAGTATGGAGCGAGATAATCCATGGAAGTATGGAGCGAGATAATCCATGGAAGTATGGAGCGAGATAATCCATGGAAGTATGGAGCGAGATAATCCATGGAAGTATGGAGCGAGATAATCCATGGAAGTATGGAGCGAGCAATAGAGATGACGACAAAATAAAGGAGGAAAAGAGTAAATGATTTAGTAAGACATTGCGGAATTTTTATCAAATACCAGTAGAAATTGAAGATAGTCCATAAGTTGTCTCCCTTAGACTGCGGTAAAATTTGTTCTAAGTTTGTAATTCCAAAACACAAAAAAAAACGTTGAAAAATCCGCAAAAAACGTGTTTCTCTAAGGATAGAGATCTTAGTCCACTCACAGAAAGTTTATGTGAAACAAAAGCCAGAGAGAAAACAACCTGGTAATTGCCACAGATGTGACGATAGAGTGTTCTTATTCAGCAAGATGACACTGGACAGCATCTGTTGTTGGGCAAACAAAGAAATTTCCGCTTTGGTTTACACAACTTTTTGTCGTATGTTGGAGATCTGTCTTAAGATATTTCATCTTTGAAATCATTAAAATGCTGCTGTATACGTATATATTGCTTTTATTAGACATTAGTTTCGCATTAAATAAAACTAAGAACATGACAATTTTTTTGTCTATATATTTTCAGATTTATGAATAATAAGCCATTGGCATGGAGGTATTCGAATTTAGACATCTCTTAGTCGTCTTAGAGTTTGTTTTTTGGGGTTTTTTTTTTGTTTTTCTTTTTACTTTCCTTCGCAGTATGGCTGATGCTAACCTCCAAGAGAGTAACTCATTGTGCATTCTTGGGTTAACATTTTCCCTTGACATGAAATGAAACGATTATATCAATTCAATTGCTAGGTCTGGTCCTAGGAAACTTTGTTTACCATATTGTGCGAGACAATTTTTGTCACTAGAATCTATTTTAGTGTTCTACTTCAATTTAATAATATTTTATTTGTGATCTAACTAATTCTGTTGTTTAAAAAAAGATTCCAATACATTTCCTACTTAACTGTACCGTGATCAACAAAAAACTGTAAAAAGCGGCTCACAGAGCCTTGATATTCCTCCAACTCCTGATTGATCAATTAATGCTAATATCACATTTTCTACTACATCCACACAGTTAAAATTAATTTACCGCCAAAAATCTATGTGTTTTCAGCCTATCACGTGATATACAACCTCATAAATACTAGTGATATTTTCAACTCTTTCTTTTTTGCCTTCTCTCACACATACAAGACGTAACAATTAGAGAGATTACATTTGACCCTCATGGGTAAACGCTGTAACACATGCACACACATATGTACGAATATTGCACATCTCTGAACTCATCTCATTCACTCCTTACACAGAAATTTATTCAACTTCTAACAGTGACATTTTCTTCGGCAACGAACATAACTCTTACCAGTTTTTCACCAGCGAAAAATATTACTTCAAAATCTTCTGGAGCTAAAAGTTCTTAACATAATCTAAGCTTTCCAGAATTCTCTCGCTCATATTCATCTTTCTTCAGTCAACAATTTAAGTGGAAAGTTATTTCAACTTATTTATGCTAAATTTTATTCAGAAGTTTAAAAACTACATTTTAGTACCAAACAAAAACTTGATATTTCAAGTGAAGATTACATTTTCTCAACTTTCTTTGAACTCATCTTACACTAAATTTCAGCCTACAACACCTTATCGAAGAACATTCTTTCCATTGAAACTTACTATTTCATGAATTGAAATCTTTTCTGTGAGTCTAGATAAAAATATTTTCTCTTAAAAGGCTTTAAGAATCGAGTTAAAGGGGAATAACCCCTGCGATATTATTAATTATAAATGCTACATATTAGGATACACTTTCTAACAATTTGCAACTCAGTTTAAATTACCCGAGTAAATTCATTCTTCAGTTTTGTATATTGTTGATATAAAAATGTTTTATTTCTAGAGAACATTGTTGTTTTATATTTTGGATTTGATAGCCTTGTGCCATACCCAAAGTAAAATGTTTGCAGGGAAGTTTATTTTCACGCAGCCAAACCAACACAAATAATACCTAATATATGCATATTTTTCCTAATAACCTTCTCCTCTGCAACACTATCTTACATATATTTCAAAGTCTACCATGAAAAAAAAAAAAAAAGAAAAAATTAAGAGGAAAAAGAAAAAAAAAAATAAGGAAAAAAAAAAAATAAGAGGAAAAAGAAAAAAGAAAAAGAGGAAAAAGAAAAAAGAAAAAATAAGAGGAAAAAAAAAGAAAAGGAAAAAAAATAAGAAAAAAAAAAAGAAAAATAAGAGAAAAAAAAATAAGAGAGAAAAAAAAAAGTAAAAATAAGAGAAAAAAAAAAGAAAAAATAAGAGGAAAAAAAAAGTAAAAATAAGAGGAAAAAAAAAGTAAAAATAAGAGGAAAAAAAAGTAAAAATAAGAGGAAAAAAGTAAAAATAAGAGGAAAAAAAAGTAAAAATAAGAGGAAAAAAAATGTAAAAATAAGAGGAAAAATAAGAGGAAAAAAAATGTAAAAATAAGAGGAAAAAAAAATGTAAAAATAAGAGGAAAAAAAAAATGTAAAAATAAGAGGAAAAAAAAATGTAAAAATAAGAGGAAAAAAAAAATGTAAAAATAAGAGGAAAAAAAAAAATGTAAAAATAAGAGGAAAAAAAAATGTAAAAATAAGAGGAAAAAAAAATGTAAAAATAAGAGGAAAAAAAAAATGTAAAAATAAGAGGAAAAAAAAAAATGTAAAAATAAGAGGAAAAAAAAAATGTAAAAATAAGAGGAAAAAAAAAATGTAAAAATAAGAGGAAAAAAAAATGAAATAATAAGAGGGGAAAAAAGTTTGAATTCGATTAAATTTCTGGCATTTAATAAAGAATTTTTTTTTCAAAAAATCTTTCTATTCCAATTTTTGAAAGTGAACCACAAATTCTGGAGAGAGACTGGACATGAAAAGTGAGGAGGCCACAGTATGCCAATAATTCATTTGCATAGATTCAATACTGTACATGAAATGCAGCAAATTCAGCTTTTGCTTCTTGAAACTTTTCCCAAATGGTATTCCTTCCAAATATCTTTGGACCACAATTGGTCAAATACACAAATGCAAGACTCAGAATTACAATGGAGCAACTATGGAAGTATTGCAGTGAATGCTAGCTTTCATTTTTTAAATTTTTTTTTAAAATAATAATTCTTACTATGATATCATGGGTTACATAAGATGAGTAAAAATAATTGATGAAAGGCTTACCTTTTCTGTTCGTTCTTCATTGGAACTGCTAGAAATAGTTGAGTAATCCGACACATCCGAAGCGATGGAGCTAGAAGAATATTTGCGAGGAGTAGTGCCCAACAAATCCAGGGAATGCAAAAGGTCAGACCCCTCTTCACTTGGTTGGCACTCCGAATCATCATAATCAGTGATGATCACTTGTGGGGGCATAAAATCCGTTGCCTTTGAAGGACAGTCTATTCTTGGGGGTGTCTTACAAGGAGCCATCCGTTTCATATCCTGCCAATCCTCATCGGGGCTGAAGACGTCGATAGCAGAGTCGCACTCCGAGCTACTTAGACTGCTTATCGGACTACAAGAGATGGGGTATTTTGAAGAGGGGAGGGATGATGTTAGAGGACATGGAATTAACATTTTGGGATGCAGAAAGTTTGAAGAGCACCGTTTAGTCTGTTCTTTGTAGTCATGTTCCGGGAGATACTTTAAGAAATCCATTGTGCAGGTATTGTCTGATAAGGTGGGCATTTCCGACGCAGGAATGTGGGAGAGAATTGGTGACAGGCATTCATCAAGTGGTCCGCGATATTCGTCACACATACTCAGGCTACTCTCAGAATCAAAATTGGTACGGAATTTGCAGTAATTGCTTGTGGACACCCCGCTACCTGTAGAAAGGGCATCCGATTCGGTAGGCTCTAGCAAACACTGGTCAACTATGCTTACTTTTGAACTTGTCTTGGAATGGCTTGTTATGGTATTGGTATTTCTGGAACTTAGGGTCATGGTCGTAGGTCCTCTCTCCAAATTATCATGTGTTTTTTGGTTGGAATTCTCAAGCCCGTTACAAGACCGCCAACGACGGCCAAGGTTGCTGGTTGGGTAGCTTACAGGGAGGTAGGTTGGTTTTGAAAGTTGTTCAGAATTAAAACACAAGAGTGATGGATCTAAAATAATGGACTTAGATGATTGGGCTTTTACTAATTGGTTCGTTTCATGCCTTTTCAGAGAATTCCTGGGGCTGGAGCAACGCAAGTCGCTGGTGCTCTTTGATAAGAGCTTGGCGCTTGTTTGTTTGCAGACATTCATGTAGAGTCTTATCTCTGGAGTTTCCATGTTAGCAGCAACTGGTTGAGTTTTCTCTCCTTCATCGTTAGGGACCTTTTCCGTTTTGGCTTTACCATGGAATTTTCTGATTAGCCATCGAATTAATCTTGCAGCCTTGGTTTTCTTTCTTGCATTTGGAATGGTGGCAGATTTTTCATCCCCACTACTGAGACTGTTGTCCATTTCAATCTTTCCATTATGGCTACATTTTAAGGTTTTGGCAGTTGCCTGCTTTTCCGAATTTGATTTCCCATCTCTTGTTGAAAGCTCATGATCCCTACTCAACCCTGAAATAAAAATGAAAATGATTAAGCATATAATGAAAAAAAAAAAAAAAAATTTTTTTGATTAATATTTGTTATACATGGAAGATTATTATACACGTTTATAAAAAAAAAAAAAAAAAAAAAATTAGATCAGGCTACCTTGGTTTCAACGTTTTGGTATATTCAGGTGATCTGGACTAAATTTCTTAATGCTTTATTTAAAAATAAATAAACGCAAAGCATAATAGAAGGGGAGGAGAAAAGCAAAGGTACTGAAATTGTATTGGCGGGGGGGTGTATATGAAATGTACATGCTTTCATCCTGGTTCATACAAACTCAAACGGAATTTTGTGTGTATGTATCCTGTCATTATTTCTGATCTCTCATTCAGAATTGTTTTTCTCGTCTGGAAATGTTATTGTTAACTTTTCTTCTTGGCAAAGATTGCAAATATCACTATGCTTGCTGTAAGATTCGTCATTTTTTAATATTTTACCATCAGGCCTTTGTTATTTCTTTCTTTTAATTTCCATGCATGACTGGTTAGTCTGGGAGAATTCCTAAGTCTTTCAAGCTTGAAGGATGACTTGGGATTATACCTCTTTTTGAAGCTGCCTTCAGTAAATCCTACATATATTTTTGTCTGGCCATTTTGTATCTCATACTTGGCAAAATTTTGGTCGCTCTTGAAAATATATTTTCAATTGAGCACTGTGGAATGACAAGCTAATTCTAAAAAAAACAAAAAAAAAACAACAGCCATCTGCGTAAATGTGAAGCTCTTCAGTAAAATAAATGGAGCACTTTGGCCGCTTGGCATTTTGTTTACATTTGTAAAAACAATACGCTAGATTTGGCCGACTCATTCTGTAGAGTGAAGATGGCTCAGTAGTAGAAGCTCCGATTGATACCAAATCAGTTGGGTTTCAATCCAGGCTCGAGGCATTTGGTTGTCTAGTCACACTGAGGAGCTGTGATACAGCGAAACAGTACTGTCTGCGAATGACGCTAATATATATATATATATATATATATATATATTTTTTTTTTTTTTTTGTAATGCCAATGAATGCTCATTGTAGTATAGACTTTGTAATAGCTGATACAACTATAGTACGCTGTTGAACAATGCTGGTGTCACATGCCTTTGAATAATCTCGCACTAATAGTATTTGCTCGAATAGTAATCTGTAAAGTGATCCAAATAGAGAAATAGTATAGTGAATAGAGTAGAGAATAGAGCTCTGTATAGTATAGAGGATAGAATAGAAATGGCGATCCCAATAATGGATGTCACACCACTTCCTATTTATGCATTTCCTCTATGGTCAATACTGGGATCACCTGTATTTGCTCACTGGTGATCTATGTTCAAACTAAAGTGTTGGCAGTGACACTTTAATCTTATATAGTGTGTGTGTGTGTGTGTGTGTGTGTGTGTGTGTGTGTGTGTGTGTGTGTATTACACACACACACAAAATGTTGCCATAAAAAAGATTCTAATTACAAGACAAAATAATTCAGATGAAAACGTTTAGAAAGTGCCTTAATAGCTAGTTCATCCACAGTAAATTTGCATCCCGGTTCTGACATTTCACCATTCTTGACATCTTCTCTTATCACATATTTAGTAAAGCTGACAGAGAGAAAAAGAATCTTTAATGAAATTGCATAGATTTTATTCCCAAAACACAATTTTAAAATTGTGCACATCAGCTTTAACAAACCTGGTGAAGTTCTGTAGTGAAAGAGATAATCACCTACATCGAAAAAGAATTTGTTTTGTGTGCGATCTGAAGAAAGATTACCGAAAATAGTTAGCAAAAATCTGCTACTTTAAGTATCAGAATCTGTTAATGTTTTTTCCTCCCTTGAATGGCGTGACCAATCTGAAAAATCGCTCGGTGAATAAAAGCCGTAGTTTTTTTGATTACAGGAGGAGGGATTTTAGTTTGGTGGACGAACATGCATTTTTGCTGGTGAGAAGTGAAGGTTGGATTTGTGACTGCATTTTGTCATTTTTATGTTGCCTGTTGGACTGTTACGACAGACTATCGTTTGAACTGTGATTTGGCTACAAGTGTTGCGGATGAGACAGAAGAAACCTATAGCAGGCTGTCATATCTTTCCTCTAAAATTAACATCGACAGCAGACGAGCCAACCATTCTCTCAACAGATTTCAGTGCGCATTTATATAGATAAACCTGGCTGATCATAAATCGACCCTTGGCCCGCACATGATTATCATGAGTGCTGCCTTCAACCCAAAATCATGTGAATTTCAAAGTTCCTCATAGCCTTAGTAAGCTCTATTTCAAATTTTAACTGATAAAAATTATTTTGATCATCTTACATTGTCTTCCTAATGACCCAATTCCAAATGGGCTAGATCAGATTCCCATCAGTAAACGAAATTGTTCTGATCTAATTTCACTGTTCAAATCAACTCCAATAAAAAGTTTTTTTTTAAAATTATATATATATATATATATATAAATATGTGTGTGTGTGTGGTTCTCTGTTACACTAGTACCCGTGGCAGGTGGTGTTACTGAAAAATTATATGAGTAAAGAG